>APFE031458216.1:140336-179865 GCA_000404065.3 Pinus taeda | reverse complement strand
CACAACTCCCTTAGCCCCGACAACTAAAGAATTTGAGCCCTTCTAGCTCTGCGCAATCACAGTGAGAGCTAGATGAGCTCTTCTTGGCCTCAACGTCGATCTTTCTTGGCTGAGAAAGATGATTGGGCATTGCATAGGCCTGATCTTCCCCAATTTGTCTCTGCGTTGGCCTAGCTTGCTAACACAGCTACTGCGTGGGCTCCTCCCACCTATTGCGTCTTCCCCTCTTGGCTCAAAATTCTGACACAGGATCTGCGTGAGCCT
Source organism: Pinus taeda (assembly GCA_000404065.3). Classification (NCBI taxonomy): domain Eukaryota; kingdom Viridiplantae; phylum Streptophyta; class Pinopsida; order Pinales; family Pinaceae; genus Pinus; species Pinus taeda. Next base: position 179,601 of record APFE031458216.1, on the reverse strand, counting down.
CTGCGTCATCCTCTTTACAATGCATCACTCCTCCTCTTGCCTCTTCAACTATGGAACAATGCTATCTCTTGGGACAACTGTTTCTCTGCTGCAAATCCTCATATTTATTCTGGTAGTGTCTTCAGTCCACCTTGATCTGTAATCACTCTAATACCATGTGAAATTTTTTGAATCTAACACAACAGAAACCCCTAATGCATTTTCTGGTTTACTATCTCCTACTTTTTCTTTGCATTAACAAGTTATTTAAATGCATAAAAATTGAAGTAAACACAAATGAAACCTTCAAAAATATACATATCAACAATTGAAATAAACTAAGACAACACAAGGGGCACCGTTATTTTTTGACAATCGTCCTCGGAAAAACCCAATGCGAGAAAATCAATGCATCATACAGAGGGTTTTATTATTAAGCAGATTCTGAATACAACTAGGGTGCTAGAAATGGCTCACCCTTCAGAGAATTTCCTTGGCAGTAAAACCTCTCTCCGGAGACAGATATTCCGACAAATCAGTAGCTGGATGAACAACCCCACAGTGACTCTGGTTGCTCCTTGTGCTGGACAGCGAAAGCTTCTTCATGCCCTCCTCTGGGATTGTGTTACCTTCTCCTGGCTAATCTGCTCTCAGTCTACCCCATAGAACCTCCTCAACACAACCTCTTTAGCTCGGCGTCAACCTCTACAGCCTCTGCACTATTTGTGTCAATCTTTACATCTTTCGACGTCCTTTGCATCTGCCTTTGCGGCTTCTGCGTCCTCTGCACTGACCTCATTAGCCTGTGCATCAGCCCTCCTTGGCTTTGTGATCTTTTCTGCCTCTCTGATATGTATTCTTCGGCCTCCTGCAGAACTGCCCCTCACTGCAACTAATCACTTGTTCGATTTCCTCGAGAAACCTTGACCTAGAAAATGGAACTGACTGATTTCTCTTGGTGTATCTCCAACTAACCCTCAAACCCCCTCTTATACTTTTCTTGTTGACGATTCAACAACCGAGATTAAGTCCCTAATCAATGACTAAGATTAGATCTTGCTTGATCCTCATTATTTAGAACTTTCTCACCCATATTATATTAACACACATTAATATTTTAATTTTCCTAACTTTGGACTTAGGATCTCATTAAAAATATTAATTATTTTAATATCTCTTCATCTAGCTGAAATTTCTCCAAATGATTTATGGGTCTTGGAGATCTCATGGGCCTTAGCCTCTCCACCATTTTTCATGGATAGAGCACATCCGATGCTACCAAAAATAAACACATACTTGTCTCCTGCCATCTTATGAGGATCCTATATGATCTAGAGTTGGCCCTAGGAGGTCTAATGTGATTAATGTTGAAATACTTGTGTCTCATCATAATTGTACATTGTATTAGAGTTGAATATTTGATGAATATCTAATAAGAAGAAGAAGAAGAATTGATTATGGGTTTTCCCCCTTGTGGGGTTTTACCTCGGTCTTTGATCAAAACTCCTAGTGTCTCTATTGTATATGCTTTTCTTCTAATTTTCCTTATTGTTCCACTGCATTTTCAATGTTAATGTTCTCTCTATATAAGTTCTTATGATGATATGGGTGAATGTAATGTGAAAATTGTTGAAAAAAGTTTAAAAATGTAATCATCTACAATAGAGAACTATTTATCCCTTAAAATTTTAACATGGAATCAGAGATGGGTTGAAGAATATTCTTTGAGATCACCCTTGTGTAGATACCTATGATGGATTGCTTGATCAAGCAAAGTGAAAGAGATGAATATGTTGGAGACCTAAAAGAATGCTAGGGTTTGAACGAAACCATAGGGAGCCTTTTTTCTTACAAATAAAGGTTAGGGTTTGAGAGAAACCCTAGGAATGGCCTTAGATATGGAAAAGGCTTGGGTTCTATAACATTGAAACCCTAGTTTGATTCAAAATATTGATGATATGATATGATTAGTGAGAAGCTATTGAGTTATTCAAGTGGTATATTCAATACTTATGACATATTCAGAATAACCCTAGTTGGGTTTGTCTCCTACCCAATAGGAGCTAGTATGATGCAAATCCAGTGGTCATATTACACATTGACAATTGGGCTTGGTTTCCCAAGAAGGATAAGAAGGAGATGAGATCAAAAGGGAGTTGATATCTTCCTAAAATTCTACTTAAAGATAATTTCTTTCAAGGCTTATGTTATTTCGTTGTGACTATGTTCTTATTTAGATTTATCTTCTTAGGCTACTGGCTATTCTTCCTACATGGTTAATTGGCTAACCAAATGCTTCTTTCCCTAACTTCTTGGATGAGGATGTGATCAAGGAAGCATATCCATCTTGAGGGCTATCAAGATTAAGAGTAATGTAGGAAGAGTTAGCTCCAAGAGGGAGACGATGTAGGAAAATGGAGCCACTCTCATATCTATAGAAGAAATACAATTGTGTCTTTTGTATGAACCTTGCAACAGATGATGAGAACATGAAGAAGCCCAAAATATAGAGGATTCTCTTGATAGAAATATTGGATTGTGAAAAGTATTGCTCCTTCATCAAGTACACTTTCATTATGTTTATTTACTTTGCTAATATTTCTCTTTCTCTTGTTCTGGGGTCAAGGGGTACATCAGATGGATGTAAGGATGAAGTCATCAATATTGAGATTGAGGAGGATGTAGAGCCCACCCATGATTAGAGGGGCACTTGAAAATAGACAAGACCTTAGACCTCAAAGTAAGGGTTGTAGTCTCCCAAGTTGACGACTATGACTAAAGAGGCCTTCCTATTCAGAGGGAGAGGGCTATGATAAGCTCCTAGCACCTATTGCAGATGCACTATTATCAAATGTATGTGAAATTGGATTCCTCCTTGATGTGCTCAAGGAAGAAACATAATTAGAGTTACCTCAATGTTATAGCTTCAAATATCACCCTTGGTGTTTGTGATGCTTGGTTTATAGCCTAGGGCAACCCCTCCTTCCAGACTTAGTCCAAATATTTTAAAAACAGTGTTTAACTCCCTGTATGCTACTTTTCCCTGTGTTAAAAGCATGTACACACGGGTCAGTCTATATCCAACCCGCGTATGTGTGTTAAAACACTTTAAAAAAAATAATTTTTCTTAACTATGGGCAGAGATCACGGGTTTTACCTATTGATTACCTATTAGTGCCCGTGGCCCAACTGTTCCCAACTGTTTCCCAACTAAAAAACTAATTTGGGAGAAGTATAAAAAGATTTCAATGGGAAGACTTTAGGAAGGAGAGAAAAGATAGAATTACTATACTGAGATTATCCCCTGATCAAGTCTGAAGAATCCATGTGCTTCAAGCACTTCCCCAAGTTCAAGAAACCTTTGTTCCTTTGAGTGTTGATATTCTCTCACATGCTTGGAGATATCATGGTATTGGTTATGGAAGGAGGTCGTGGAAGACTGGGACTAGACGGACCTGGAGGACGGTGCTTGGAGCCGAAAGAGGAAGACTCAGGTGAATTCTTTCCATGTTTTATTATAATTTTCTACAATAAAAAGAAACGTTGTCTTGTTCCCGATATCAACTTTGTTTATGTATCTGATGTTAATGTTATGGTTTATATATGAATGACTATTTCAATGTATAACTAACCATCTACTTACATGATATAAAGTCTATTTCACTAAAATGCTTTATCTATATGCTGCTATGTGTATTCGAATTGGTTGATTTGCAGGTTCGAAGATTATTAGGAGTTGCATAGAGTTTGAACCTTGGCTAGAACTACCCCAACGAAGGACATCCGAGTATGTTCATCCTTGCATAGTTAGTTTGTTTAAGCATATTACCTGAATTGAATGCTTGTTTCTTGTTGCAGATTACTTATGCTTTGCTAGAGTTCTGACCCAAAGCCCTAGGGGACATATTCCCTCAACAGAATTGGCGACTCCGCTGGGGATAACAATCTTGTTATTCCTAGTTTGGGTTATCTAGTGCCAATCAGGGCTTATTTTTTAGTTTGCTTGCTGTGACTGTACTTCCTGCTCCTGTAGGAACTCACACTTCAAGTCTGATCTTTTTCATCAGGCCTCATTTTTTATTTTTCTTGTAAAACTTCATATTACGTAACTTTGTTTGTTTACAAAAGTGTACACATGCTTGTTTTTGTGAACTGAAACTACGGATACGCGAGTTTCTTTTGGCAAAAGTGCGTGTACACCCAGCTGTGTAGGGACATAGTCACGTATACAATTTTTTGCATGGATTGTTCAAATCTTTCTGCCTAAAAAGATTTGTTTCTTGGTTTGTGTGGTTTCTGAGTGGTCAGTTTCTGTTTTTAGAACTTAATTTTCCAGTGAGCTTACTGTTACAAATTCTCTCCTGCTTTGAAAAGTTTTTGGCCTCAGTTTGCTTTAGAGTGAGTTTTATGATTTGTGTTTGAACACACAACGCTTCTAATAGAGGTTCTTGGTTGTTCTGGTCTTCCGGAATAGAAGATTGGTTGCAATCTTTGTGTCAAACTTCATTTTTATGGTTTGCTTACTTTGCTTCCTATCATTTTGTGGCCATACACTTTTTCTTGCTTTTCAAAAGTTTCTTGTTGATGAATTTGAAAGTGTGTCTTTCCTGATTTTTTGATCAGTTTTCTCAAAGTTCTTTTTGTTGCTTTTGGATTGTTTAGTGCAAGTTGAAACACCTATTTTGTTCAAGTTTTCGTTCGTGTCAAATTGATAACTTGCAAAGTTTCCTTGTGGTTTGCTTTCGATATTTGAGTGATTTGGGATCTTTTTGATTAGTCCTTCTTGTTTGGGAAAGATTTTGTGTTCAAAATTCATATTCCTTTCAAACACTTAAGTTGGATTTTAAACAAATTGCTTTCATCTCTTTTTAGAGTAATCTAGAATTTTTCATTATTATGTACAGTTTGCATTAGGGTAGTTTTGCATCATTAGAGCATCAATAATCTTTTTAGTTTTTCTGAGTGTGAAGTTTGCTACAAGAAAAGAAAAAGAAAAAGTTTTTTCTTTATAGAAGTTTCTTAGAACCCAAGTAGAAGTTGCTTTTCATCGAAGAACAAACAAGTGCATTGCATATAAGATAGTTTTTCATTAATTTCTTTTGCGTCATATGAACACCATCAGTTTCACTTCCATATTGTCCCTTTGACTTAAAAAGAACAACCACTTAAAATCAAGCACTTAATAAAATAAACTAGAACTTTTTATATTGTCAATCAGATACACCAACAAGTTTTAGGTTTATTTAGGGCCTTGGATTAGGCGAGAGGAGAGTAAACTCTCCAAGGCCACTCTAAATTGCGAAACATAGAAGTTTGAATAAAGAGTGAAATCCAATAGCATTAGGGAGACCGGGAAAGCTCTGTGACTGAGAGTTAAGCATGAGGGTTTGTGAAGATAAGGATGAGAGATACCCCCTCTCTTACTTGTCGGATCTTACCTCACGACTATTTCGCATGGCTTATGATACGAGTTGGTGTCTTTAGTTGCCAATCCTAGGGATCTACACAGGTGGTTGTGGAGGGGAATCCCATGGCACCTGAGGTTGACGTTGCATCATGTTCAACGGTACTTTTGGAGGGCACCCTTGCGAAGGCGTAATTACCCCAGTCTATTTTCGGAAGACTCTTTTTATTCACTTTCTTGTATTTTGGTGTCCGGTCCTAATCACTCGGAGCGGAAATACTTGGAAGTTGTTTGACTGCTAAATTATTTAGGGACATTTTTAGTGTGTGTTTTGTTCTCCTGGTTGGCTTAGCTTTCAACTTTCTTGAGTCTTTAAGTAGGTCTTATTAAAATAATTTAAAGTGGTTGACCAATCACTTAGACTGTCTCGTAGACTTCGTGGGCTTTCACTTGTGACTCCAGAGCCTTCTCCAAGAAGGCGTAGGAGCGATTCTGCCAATGGTTTTCAACCAGTGGCAGCTAGCGCATCGGAGATTGATCCTCTGCTTGGGGGCATCAATGTAAAAAATAGACTTGGTACTACCACAGAGCTAGAGACAAACACACCAGTTCTTTCTCAAGTGCTCTTCCAGTCGAAAGATAATATTGAGGTAGACGAGCTCTTAGAGTCAATTGCGGCTCTGAATTCTCCTCTCCCTTCTGATCATCCAGACGTATTATTATACATTGGAACTCCGACACACAGGCCTTCAAGCTCAGGTCCACACACATACATCCCTTCGATGGCCACTGTTGGAAGCATGGCATCCATCACAAGTGCTACGACTATGCAGACTCCTATATCAGTACAAGGGGGAGGAACTATTTCCATCCCTTCTACATCTTTATTTGGGTCTACCACTAGTACATCCTTGTTTGGGTCTACTTCCATTCCGTCGACTAGTGGATCTTCCCAAGCTAATGCATCCAGTTTTGGATTCTTCCCTTTTGGAATGCCCTCTCAAGGTATTCCTTCAGCTCCATTGAATGTACCATTAACTGCCTCCACGTCCATGATGAATAGATCGATTCTTTCTAGGGTTTCCCATTTGGAAGTGGTCATATACCACATTCTAATATGACAGTGGGATCGATGCCTTTTCCTTTCACGGGTCAAGGAAGCAATCCTTTTAAGAGTTGGACTAACCCTGCAATTAGTGGCACAGAAGCTAGGAATCCATTTTTCGGCCAACAAGGGAATGTGTCGTACTCCTCGGTCAATTCATTTTGAAGTTTTCCACCCTTAGCTAATGTTTGGAACCCTTACCAAGGGCTGTCAGCTCCTTACAATAATTCGTTAAGGGGAAACTTTGCTGGTTACGGAGGTTTTTCGGCTAGAGTTGGTCAAACTTCGAGTTTTGCTAGACCACAAGAGTCACCTTTTGGTTCAGTAGGTTCTACCAGTTACTTCGGGCAACCTGGTGCCTTTCAAAATCCAGGTCATTCTTTTTAGACTTTTGGGAATCCCATCGAATCTAGGTGGAATCCTCAAGGTCCTCCGAGACTTCCTTTTCTGGCCACGCTTAATCTGCCAAACTTGACTAAGTTGATGAATGATCCAATCAGATACAATCTGGCTTGGCCTTCGGTCCCAACCAAACTTCCATCGAATATTCCAAAATTTGAAAGGAATAGTGGTGAAGACCCAGGTGACCATGTAACCACGTTCCATTTATGGTGCTCATCGAACTCCCTAATCGATGATTCGATCAGGTTGAGACTATTTCAACGCACCTTAACTAGGAATGTGGCTAAGTGGTATATAGAGTTGCTAGGGGGCACCTTTATGTTTTTCGGCGGTTTGGCTAACATTTTCTTAAACCATTTTCAATTTCCTATCCGTTAGAAAGCCAGAACTGAACTTTTGGCCAATTTTCATCAGGACACGTCTATTCACATTTCGAATCATATCCAGGAATGGAGATGGAGAAAGAGGCTCATTAAAGCCGAAATTCCACCCGAATTCTGTCTCGAATGGTTTTTAAAATCATTACAACTCGAGATCTCCAAGGATGTTTCTATGTCTGGAGTTTATTTCAAGAGCAGGCTATCTTTCGCGCCCAACAGTTAGAACTGATATATTCTCAGTCTGGGACCCTTCAGAAAATCTTGCTTGATGCTCCTAGATCCATGGTTAATATAGCCAAACTGAAGCCAGGCCCGCATGCTGAAGGTATTGTTGGATCGATTGATGCGAATGCAGTGAACCTTTTGAGCCAATTGCAGCAATTGTCTATACAAATTGTGTCTTTCAATCAGGCTGTGTCGTCTACTCCTGCACCTTCTCAACCTTCTTTCGTAAATAACGTTCAGGCTTCTAACCCCAAAGGAAATCAAAATTACGATGGGAAGAAGAAGGGACAAGGTAAAAAGAAGAATCAGGATGAGAAGGGTAATGCGAACAACCCGACAATAATGTTGGTGAGGGTGGAAAAGAGTCTAAGAAGAAAGTTAAATTTCCATGCAAGTTGTGCAGTGGAGATCATTTGACTCATCTCTGCTCGAAAATTCAAGATGCTCAGTGCTTGTTAGTGCAGCAAGGGTCTTCTAGCTTCCAAGTTGTCTTAACTAATGCTTTCCCCCAAGGGCAACAGTTTCTTGCTGGCGCGAACTCAAACCCTGGTACCTCTGCAAGGGGCAACCAAGAGGGGGACAATTCCTCAAATGTTTTCATGATGAGTTCTAAAGCTAATTTGGCTACAAGGTCACAAGATTATGGTGAAGCATAAACATCTAAGGATAAATCTGTTCCCGGAATTGCGGAAACTTCATATTGAGAGAACCTCTGTCGAGTCTATACCTCAGATACCGAAAGGTTCCGCCAAGCGCGCGACTATCAACCCTAATGCTAAGGCAGCCCAGAACTACTCTATTGTAGAAGATCTGGCTCAAATTCCTTACACTATGTCTGCTTTAGAGGTACTCCTGTCGTGTCCTGCTCAATGAAGTGCTTTGCTTTCAGCAATCAGGGTAGTCGATCCAAACAATTCGTTAGTGCTCACTTTTGACATGCTCAATGTCAAAAAGAGACTTCCTCATCACATGGCTTTTCAAATAAAGTCTACTTACCGGAAAATTAACATTTTTCGAACAGTTATAGATGAGGGAGCTTCCATGTGCGTAATGTCAATGTCATGTTGGAAGGCCATTAGATCGCCTTTAGTCGTTCCTTCACCCACTCTATTGACAGCATTTGATGAGCATTCTCATAGGCCATACGGGATTATCCTGGCCTTTCCTATATGTGTTGGAGGAAAGGTTGTTAATGTTGAAGTAGAAACCGTTGACGCCAACCTAGATTACAATCTCCTCTTAGGACAGAATTGGATTTATGAAATGGATGTTGTAGTTTCAACTCTGTTTCGAGTCCTTTATTTTCTTCATGAGGGGAAAATTGTTAAGGTTGATCAATTGGATTATTCTCTAGTTCACCCTCGCGCAACTTTGGATTCTACTGTTCAGATGGTGGATAACCCCCGTCAACCTATCGAGAATCTAGGAGTTGGGATGTATTACCTGCTTCTCGTAGGAGGGACCCCTCAAGATAGTAAGGTTTTATTTTATTTGCAGTTAATATTTCATTTTGTGTTTCATGTAGTATTTTTGTTAGTTCATTTAATCGCTTAAGTTTTGATTTTTGAATATAAGTTTAAGATTGTTTTGTACCAGGTTTATCTAACCATTTCATTGATGAAGTGAAGCGAGATCTCTGGTGCACATGGTCAAAGTATAAGTTAATATAGATTAGAAACATAACTTTACATTGTAGTGATATAAATAGGATTTTCATTTGTAGAGTTAATATTTCTTTCTGTTAAAACAGATCTATTTATAGTGTGATTTTATTGTAAGTGTGATTTTCATTTAAGCAATTCTGCTTTTATTTATAAGCAATAGTGATTTAATTTTAAAGCAAAGTGTGAGTGTGATTTTATTTTTAAGTGTGAGTCAAGTGTTAATTTTATTTCAAGAAGAGTGTGATATTTCTATTAAGCAAGAGAAATAGAATTGATTCCATTTTATGAGTGATTTATTTACTTACATAGTTGTAGAGAAACATGTGCATTTTGATATCTCAAATTAACTTATGAGTTGTGTGAGTGACAAAGACTCCTAACACATATAGTGCACATACATTTCATCAGTTCACTAGCGCTGGTTGATAATTCATGTAAGTAATTTAACATCAATTAAATTACCAAACAATGCATCCACATTCAAAACCCCCCGGGAGAGAATCAAAAAAGATTGCAAAGAAGACAAAGGAAAAAATACTATATCTAGTCAAAGGTAAAGTGCCTGAACCTTCTCATTATATTGTTTCCCATTGCAATATTGGAGTAACTGGAGATTTGTGTCATACTTCATTTGCTTCTTGGAAATATGCAAGGCTACTTGATACAGGTTCAACCTACCATATGAACCTTCAGAAAGACTTATTTCAAGACTCCAATGACAATGTAGATGGAGCAATGTACTTTGCATCGAAGTAAATTCTCAAGCCATCTAGGCTTGGCACCATCAAGATTAAAGTTCCTGTACTTCATGACATCTTATGCATGATGTACTCTAACTTCTAGAACTACGAAGAAACCTACTATCCCTTGTTCACATTTTCCAGCAAGGGCACTCCATTCATATGTTTGATGGACAAGTAGAGATAATAAAAGCATTAGACAATACAATTTTCTTAACTACAAAAGAGGAGGAAAGATTGTTAAAACTTCAAGGAACTTCTTCTTGTGCACAAAACTATACATGCCTTTCTCAGTATAATGAAGGTACATTTCCATCCAGTCTTCTAATGCACGCAATATTTGCACAACTTAATTATGATATTATTCATTTATTGAAAAGGAATGGTGTTTTTTATTTTCCAAATATTACAAGGGAACTGAAGCAATGTGATGCTTGTATCATAGGAAAACATAGCAAACAACTATTTCATGATTTTACTTCTAGAGCACATATAATTCTTGCATTGATTCATTCTAATTTGTGTGGCCATGTGCATGTTCCTTCTGCATGTGTGTGTGTGTGTGTGTGTGTGTGTGTGTGTGTGTGTGTGATGACTATATTTTTATGATTATACCAGGACGTGTTGGGTATACTTGTTGAAAAGTAAATCAGAAGTTTTTAAAACTTTTAGAAATTTTCATGCATGGATTTAAAATAATGCATAGTCACATATTGGATCCGTTCATACTAATAATGGAAAAGAACATACTTCTAATGAATTTGAAAACTATTATTCTACAGCATAGGATTCAACATCAAACTACTACTCCATACAATCCTCAGCAAAATGGTGTAGCTGAAAGAATGAACATGGCTATCTTAAATATGGTTCGTTAAATGATGTTTTTCAAAAATGTAAATTTGATTTTCTAGGATGATGAAATTCTATGTTCAGTATATGTCAAAAATATATTTTCATCTCATGGTCTTAGAAATAAAACTCCATATGAAATATGGTATGGCCACATTCCTTTGGTAAGGAATTTTAGGATCTTTGGTTCCACCTACTATGCCTTAATTCCTAAGGAACAAAGAAGCAAACTTAATGCAAGGAGTCGAAAATGCATCTTATTGGGGTATTCAGATGCCACCAAATCATATTGTATTTAAAAAAATTATCATGAATTTGATATTGAGATTCCATATCTTGAAGGGGGGATCCTTATTTTCGATCAATCTATGTAATCTCCTTCTTAAGCATATTCTCCCCTTCATGAAGTTTCGGCCACTTCTTTAGATCTAGAAAATCCTTTAACTGATGTGATTGAGAAAATTGGAAGGTTGAATCTTGATGAAGCCCCACCTCAATTAATGGAGAAACTAAAACAATTGAAAATGTTCATCCTAATGAGTCTAGAAAAACAAGAACTGGAAGTTCCACCAGATAAAATGGATGTGATGTAGATCATTTTGATTTAGTTGTTGATATGGAATATGATAATTGTGAATTGAATCGGTCTACTAATATTGAACAAACTTCCTTTAAAGAAGTGTCTTCTCGTGATAAATGGAAAGAAGCAATGCAAAAAGGAGTATGTTTCTCTCACAAAAAATTGAACATGGAACCAAATTGATTGGCTACAAGTGGTTCTATAAGAACAAATACAAATCGGATGGCTCACTTGACAAGCACAAAGCAAGGCTTGAGGAAGAAGAGTTTACATAGAAAGAAGGTGTCGATTAAGAAGAGATATTTGCCTCCACACCAAAATGGGACACCATCCAGACTCTCTTTTCCTTGACAAATCAAAATGGATGGAAAGTTCATCATATGGATGTGATGACTACTTGCTTGAATGGAGACTTGAAATAAAATGTCTTTGTGTCTTGGAAAGAAGGATTTGTTGTGAATGGGACAAGAACAAAAAGTATGCAAACTCATCACATCCTTATATGGACTAAAATAAGCACCATGAACCTAGTACGAAAAGTTGATTGAGCATCTTTTGAAATTAAATTTCAAACACTTTAATCTTGATGATACAACTTTATTTGTTAAGAAAACTAGAAAATTCGTTGTCTATCTTGAGGTATATGTAGATGATATAACAAATAACAATGAAAAACTATATTTCATCCATTAAGAAAGAGTTGAAAAAAGGATTTGAGATCACAGATTTGGACACCTTCACTACTACTTAGGCATTGAAATGACCCAATAGATATATATATTCCTTTCTTAAAAGAAGAACATTGGAGAAGTGTTGAACAAGTTTGGCATGGTTGAATGTAATCCTTTGTCCACTCTATTGGAACAAATCTGAAGCTCACATCTAAAGAAGTAAATGATTTTGAAGATGCAACTAAGTATAGATATCTTGTGGGAAGTCTTATCTACCTCACCACTACCAAACTAGATATTTCATTTGTTGTCGAAATACTTTCTAGGATTTTGCAAAATCCTTGTGAAGAACATTGGTCTACTGCAAAAAAGAGTTCTAAAATAATTGAAAGGACTTCAAGACTTTAGATTCAATTATTCAAAGGTGGATAACTTCATCTTAATTGTATATTCCAATTCAGACTCTGGTGTGTATAAAGAAATTGAGTGTCTACATCAGGTGATCTTATGAGTCTTCGATTAGGAGGTCACGCAAAGAGCCAGTTCCAATAGATTCCACAATAGAGATAGAATATGTGGCAGTTGCAGAAGCAACAAAGGAGATCGTGTGCCTCCGAAAAATTCTTGAAGACTTATAGGAGAAACAAGTGAACTCTACTCCCCTTTTGATTGAAAATGCTTCTGCAATTAAGTTGGCAAATAATCTCAAATTATATGATCAAAACAATTTATCAACACAAACTATCATTTGATTCCATATCATGTAAAGGCCAAGACTATTCATCTATGGCATTGTTCTACAAATGAGCAATTGCATACATCTTCACCAAATTAATTGGAAGAGAAAAGTTTGAAAGATTCAAAATGATGCTTGGACTTGCAAACAACCCTTCAGATTAAGGGGGGGAATTAGAAACCTAATTCTTAGGGACTGGGTGAATAATTGTAAATATGTAAATAAACTAAAATGAACTGTAACACACCCCGCTGACCCTAGGGGGTGACTACTGATAAATCCAATCTTTCTTTTTTTGTTAGAAAAATGAGATTAATTTGTTTTTCCTTCTGATATATATATAATATATATATATATTTATATATAATATTATATATAATATATTATTTTATATATATATATATATATATTTATATATACCCTATCGCTACGCCCTAGCAGTTTTGACCATCCACCACTAGATCCGATGCTACAATTTGAGCAGGGAGATCAACAATTTACGCAGGGGTTCCCTCCCCTTAATGTCACATGGAAGGGGCCACGCAAACCATGGATTTTGTGCAATCGATTCTCCGTCATTGATCACTACGTGGTGGTCCCTGTCTACCGCCACCAAGACCCCGCCATGATTATCCTTCTTGCGGTTTGAGTTTCAATCAATGGTCCCTGATGCACATGCTCCAGATCAACGAATTCTAATGGGCCAACATGCATGAGTGTTATTAGGGGTAAGGGTGTCAGACAAAGCAGTTTATCTAAACCGTCAATCTACATATCTACAACTGGGATGAATTCTGACACCCTCCACCTTTTCGGAAACCACTACGAGGGGTGTTAGAAAAGGCGATATTGGGTTTCCCATACCACTTACAGGTTCGCTAACATGCGCATGACGACAACTAGACCCATTCCTCCAAACTCCTCTCGATTACCATCCCACCATGTCATCCAGGCACTTCATCCTGACACTTCCCACACTTGTTCTACTTTGTATCTGTAGAGTCTCATGATTGTTTTGTTTTTGACACCATTTCCATCCATTTTTCCTCTTTTAATCATTGGTATTAACTCAAATAAACAATAAAAATATAGATTTTGTCATGGTAAGGTACTCAGATGTCTTATTTTTCATATTTATTAATGTGCCTTATTATTAAGTTAAAAGATTGTAAGAGCTATGGAATTAACACGATTCTGCAGTTGTTTCATGATTCCACAGCTATCTCCATGGTTTGCCAGGTTCCAATACATCATCCAAGTAAAGAAGCACATGGGTAGATGAGGATTGATCTCTTCATGTATCTCCTCCTACTCACCCAAGCCAAATCATCAAGGAAATCACCCAGTGGCGCAGTTAAAGAAGCAAGTCAATACATGGATAAACAGACTAGCGAGAGTTCAAATAAATCACGACTCTTTGATTTGCATTCCAAATAGAAAATCGTCGAGAGCCGTTAAATTCTCCGTTATAAGATTAGGATTGTTTTAAGTTTTTAAGGCATGAAAGTCTCAATCTGTTGAGCACGAATGCTATATATATAACTCTATAAACAGAAAGTGAGAGACATATATGTAATCTTTAATTGACATATTGAAGTTTCATAACTCTGTTCCATTTTAATTGAAGAAGCATTCTCATCGACATCATGCGTAGTTAGTTGTTGAATCAAAGTCTTAAAACCTGTTGTTTTGTGGAGGGTCCCTGCAAACAGTCAAGGTTCTTTCTTTTATTTTTAGCTTAGTTCATTTCATTTTCGTTATTTCCAAAATTGTATTATCGCAGCTTTCATTTCTTTGTAATTGCTTGTTTACAGTGTTTCATTTGTTGTATGTCATTTTCACATCATTTGGATGCTTTCTAAAATAGGACTATGTACATTATCCTCTTCTTTCCATAGCAATTATGTTTGATCAGAACACATTCATTATGCTTTCGATTTATTATTTCAAATAGAATTGTTACTTGCAGTGTGTGTAGATCTTAACATAGATTGCTTTATAAATTTATTCTTGAATATAAGAGATTATTTTTAAAGCAAAAATAATTGTCTTTTTAGAACATAAGTAGTTTAGTTATAGGTTCCAGAATAACTTTCCTTTTAGTTATTTTCAAAAACACAATTTATCTTTAAGAAGTATTCATAGAATTTACAAAATAATTTTGCTTTTTCAATCACATTGCATAGTAATTCTTTTGACACCAACAATAGTCAGTGAAATAGGATCATGATAGCTTGTCTTACTTTCCCTTTCAAGAGTTGATTGTAGGAATTTAATTGTAAATCTTTAGTTTTCATTAGGAACATAGGAATAAAGAAAATCCTTAAAACAAACACAATCATATCTTAATAAACTCAAAAAGGCTTCTAGCATATATAGTGCACTTGCACTTCACAAGTTGATCCAAGTGGATATTGGTGGCCACCCGCTAATTCGACTTGGATCCCCTCTAAGTGCTTCGTGCAGTTTTTTTCAGTTTCCTTAATTATAGCACAATTTACTATTTTTATCAGTTTTTCGGGTCCTAAACTTCCGGAGCCATTTTGAGGTCATAAACGACGTTTTTTGGGAAATCTACCGCCAGCGATATTTGATAACTAAAAATCGTCTTTTCCATCGTAGTCCTCGGAGAGATCTTTCCAACGGGCTATCATGCGCGTCAAACGGAGATAAGACGACCAATTCGCGACCCCGGGAAGTTGATGTACCAACTTACCCAAAAACGGGGCCCACAATTTGGCGTTTCATCTTCCAGGGTTAGGTTTTGGAATGTGAAGGGGTTTTCCATTGTTTCTCAACAATAAATAGGCCTTCGAGCCTCATTGTAACACAGTTCAGAGGCATGTAGCCACACATCTCTTGTCAGAGATAAGCTACCATCGCCCTAGCTGGTTTATCTCTATTTCCGGTTGTAAGCATATTTCAGTATTTTCCATTAATGAAATGAAGTATTATTTCCGCTGCATCTTTGTGTATATGGTTATCTCTGTATTTTATTGCGTTCCTGTTTAAATCTGGATCACAAGTTTACCAACTTCAGTTGATAATTTATATAAGAAATTTAAGAACATTGAATTGACTAAACATTACCTCTGGGTGGGACCTCCGGGACATGTCATGCAGGTCCCATCACCCAATGCCTCCCTTTGACTATTCCCTTTGCACCTCAAGGATTGAACCTCTAGGACACATCATCCTGGTCCCATTATCCCAGAACCCTCCTTGATTTATCCCATTTTGCGCCTCCAGGATGGAACCTCTGAGACACGTCATCCTGATCCAGTCATCCCGACACTTCTCCCATTGTTCTTCGGCCCTGACCTTGTGAGTAACTTCCACACAAGGTTTTTCAAAGGCCAACTGGGAAGTATGGAGCCTCCATCATAGATTATGGGGATTAATCCAAGGCCGACAACACACAGTGTTCTCGCAACACTGCGTTATATGTGTGTGTGTGTGTGTATATATATATATATATATGTATGTATACATATATATATATACATTATATATATGTATGTATACATATATATATATAACATATATATATGTATGTGTATATATATATATTATATATATATATATATATATAATATATGTAGATATATATGTAGATATCTATACATATTATATATGTATATATCATTAGATAAGTAGTTATATGTATGTATTACATATATATATACATACATATACATATATATACATTATATATTATATATTATATATATATATATATATATATATATATTATAATATATATATATAACGCAGTGTTGCGAGAACATGTGGTGTATTACACACACACACACACACACACATATATACATATCTATATATATTATATAGAGGTATATATATATATATATTATATATATATATATATATTAGAGAGAGGAGAGAGAGAGAGAGAGAGAGAGCCTGATCCCAGAAGAACTGGTTTGGCATGATCAATATGGGGTTTTCTTCTACAAACCCACCGTGTTCAGAGCATCTGTTATATCAACTTGATAATGAATTTAAGTGTTTTAGTCAAACAACAAAGGTTATGATGCCCTTGTCAGTTCTTACCCGCACTAACAACATGATTTCATATACTCAGTGCCTACGATACTAATATAAATGTAAGTCCCCTTGCATACATGGCTTTAGGGCAAAGCACAATCACAAGACTAATTGATAGAATCTCACCCTTTTCAATTTACCATTTTAAGC
Source organism: Pinus taeda (assembly GCA_000404065.3). Lineage (NCBI taxonomy): Eukaryota > Viridiplantae > Streptophyta > Pinopsida > Pinales > Pinaceae > Pinus > Pinus taeda. The sequence continues at coordinate 162,648 of APFE031458216.1, read as the reverse complement.
CATGTATCGTTCAAGCAATTCAGCGCAATATTTAATTTTAACATTGATAACATATATCAATGTCTTAACTATGATTCTCTTTTCCAAGGCAAATTACTATGAAATGTAAACATAATGACCACAAGCATTCCTCAACTATTAATGTCGTCATTCAACTTAAAAAGAGACATTCATTCATTAAAATTGTAGGTGTAACAAGAACACTTATCTTAAATATTATGGGCAATTGAATCTGGGACAAGGACTCTCTGCCCAACCATAAGCAACTGCAACTAGTCCTCACTTGTATTTTTCACCCTCGAGCCAGATTCCAGAGACTAAAGGGTTCTTCTTGGAAATTAAATACAACCAGTGATGAACCAGGAACAATAAATTTTGCCATGTCTCTCCATAATTTAACTATAGCATAACTAGTGCACATAAGCACTAAGGTTCCACCCAATTACAAGGACTCTAGAACCCATAACCAATCAAATAAACAACAGCGCTCCTTTAGAAAACTTATAGGAATGTTCCAGGAGTATTTCCTCCACCCTAGTCCTCAGGAATTTTTTGAGAAAACCATCTCCACCCTCTTGATCATGGGGATTCGAGAGGCAATTCCTCCTCACCTGAAGTTCTTTTTCTAGACTCCTATCAACCAGAAAATCTACTCCTCTATTGTTGAATGAGAATTCCCCCAAAATTCAACTTTTCCTTCCTTTTTTTCCCAGTTGTTTGCACAACCTCTAAGCTTCATAAATTTCTTTATCCTTCCTGCCTTATAATGTTTGCTAAGGTAGCATGGCCCTGCGTACCTTTCTTGCAGCCCAATTTAATTCATGACCATGTCATTTAAGGCTTAGCAACCATCCTTTAATCACTGTAAAAAGCAATTTAGATTTCCTACCACAAGGAAACCTTAAAAATCCCAAGCAAGTAATCCCCTTAGCTTTGGAACCTATATGACTTGACTCAGCCCATTTAACTTTTAACTTTTAAAATTCTATTACATAATATGATTACATGGCCAAAATCAAGACAATCTCAAACTAGGCTATTGTTGACCTAGGTTGTCATTGATGTCAATATGGAAATATTATGGATACTAGAGGATGACATGAAGCCAAGGGGAAACAGAGCAAATTCATGAAGAGACAGGAGCAAGGCCATCAGGATAGCCAAGCCATAAGCAAAGAGGAGTTACCTAAGGAGGCAAATCAAAGCATATCACAGGATATCAGAGCAAGAGAGGCATTCAAATATGCAAGGAGGTCTTTGAAAGACACTGCCAAGCCAGAGGAGCCACACACACACACACACACACACACACAGATATATATATATATATATATGCCAAAACAGAGTTAGCGGAGCTATAGGAGAAAACTAAGCGAGTAGAACAGAGCATATATATGCCAAAGAAGAGGAGTAAACAGGAGCAGACAAAGCCACCAAAGGAGAAGATGGAGACGAGAGGAGAAAACAGAGCCATGGGACACAACAAATAGAGCTATTGGAGCCACAGAGGAAGCAAACACAGCTATCGGGAGCCATATATCCACAGATAACACTATCTGGAGCTATCGGAGGAGCAAAGGAGGCATTAACACTATCGGCGGCCAAAAACTATGCATATATGGAAAATACACTATCGGAGAGGAAAGGCAAAGTTTATATATGTGTGCAAAGAATACTCTATCGGAGGTGGAAGTGTTAACGCTGCGGAAGAACCCATATAGCATTGCCTCCATGTATTTACTTGTTTATCACCGAATGCTTTTTACACAGAGAAATCACGCTAAACACAGCTGATTCGGGAAAGTGGAATTGAAATTTTATGCACGGGAGTGTTGAGTCCTATCAAGTCTGGCACATATTATCGCATCGCTATAAGCGAATGGCCTATGTTAACGTCGAGCCTTGAACCTTTGCGATTTGCAATTGTCGATTGTCGCATCGGCACTTCGGGAGCGAAAGTAATGAAGTGTTAAGCAACCCATTGCAATAGCTGATAGCGATTAGCGAATATCACATCGGACCTCCACCTAGGGCAAGCGCTGATTGCGGTTGCAAGACCGAACCCGATGCAACATTATAGATGGGCTTAATATAATATCGTGTCCAATGGAGGATCGGCCATCGGCCATCGGCAATGCCATGGTCTCGATGTATAAAGGACCCCCGAAATCCTTGAGCGCCGATTGCGATGTAAGTCATGGACCCGATGGTCCGATTACAACATGGTTCAATGCAATATCGCATCTGTAAGTGGAGCGGTCATCAGCCATTGGCGATGTCATGGGGTCGATATATAAAAGACCCCCGAAAGCCTCATCTCGCCGATTGCGATTGTAAGATCAGACTTGATGCAACATTGAAAGGTGGCTTAATGTCTTATCACGTCCATCAGCCATCGGCCATTAGCGACTGCCGATTGCGATTACAAGGCGGACCCGATACATTATAGACTCAGGTGAATTAAAATTGAAGTCCACCCTAGTGCTTCCCTCGTGTTTCTTCTCTGATTCCCTGTGTATTTGATATTTGTCGTGCACTGGGTTTTGAGGCAAAAATACATTAAGGAACCGTCCCGATAGTTCAGGAGGCTGAATCATGGCAATTATGATTGCAATGGGACGTGGCTATCCATTAAATGAAGCAGAACTCTGTGTATGCCCGACATCATTGCTAAACGGAGCACTATTACGATAAATAGGGAAGATGGGTTCTCCGTGGATCGTTTGGACCTGGCCATTGATTCAACGTGTCCTTTGAGCATGAATAGGCAGAGGAAACCGAAAGATGGGAAGCTGAAGAAGCAAGCGAGCACAGAGGAAACGACAACGAGCGTTGAGGAAGTCTAAGAGGCAGTGTAAGCAGAAACGAATGGACAAAGGCATGGGAATGTATAAAACAGTAAAAACAGAGAACTGTTGGTATAGTTGGTGTTGTGAAGAACCAGAATGTGAGGTAGCAGAAGCAACAGAGGTGGTTAAGCACTGTATGAAGTTGTTGGTGAATGTTGGTGAAGATTACTGCAGCTGTTGAACACTGTTGAAATAGTTGGAGAAAACAGCAGAATAGAAAGAGGGTCTAGCAGAACAAAAAGAGGGCCGAAGGACCAACAGGACAGGAGGAATTCGAAGGGTAGAAGTTTCCATCAGAGAAGCAGTCTTGCTGAAACATCACCGTGACATTAGAACATATGCTTGAATTGAAAGCAATTTCTTATGCAGAGCTTTAGTGAAATTGTAGTGGACTCACTAAAGCAGTGTGGAGATATGATCAGAGGTCGGCTATTGGAGACTCTATGTGAATGGTAGGAAGAGTTGTAAAGACTCCTTCAAGAGAATACTAGTTGTCATTGATGTTGTAGCTTGGAGACTACATAGAAACTATAAACAGACAGAACTCAGCAGAGAAGAGTTTTGAGAGTAGAACATTATCATCAAAAGTGCCTTGACAAGATAGGATTGGAGTCCTTGGGGCTGGTGCCTCAGAAGCAAGAAGGATAGGATTCCTTGGGGCTGGTGCCTCAAAAGCAAGAAGGATAGGATTCCTTGGGGCTGGTGCCTCAGAAGCAAGAAAGATTGGAGTCCTTAGGGCAGGTGCCTCAGAAGCAAGAAGGATTGGAGTCCTTGGGGCTGGTGCCTCAGAAGTAAGTAGGTGCCTCAGAAGTAAGTAGGATTGGAGTCCTTGGGGTTGAAGCCTCAGAAGTATGAAGGATTGAAGTCCTTGGGAGTTTGTGCTCCTAAGTCCAAGATTGGTGTCTTGGCGAAATAAAGTTGGTGCTCTAGAGGCTGGAGCCTCACCAAAGTCCAAGTTGGAGCTTGGCAACTGATTGTAACCATCTATATATTGTATCTATTTTACTGCATAGTTTATATTAATAAAAGCATTTATTCTTGTTGTTCATCCTGTGTTCTAAATATATATGTTTTAACTGGAAAAACAATAGTGGGAAAAAGAAATATTGATTCACCACCCCTCTCAGTATTTCCAACAATTGGTATCAGAGTCAAGTTCCTTCATTCAAAGCCTAACAGCTCGAAGGATGATCTTTAGAACACAAATGGAAAAGTCAAGGAAGAAAGTCTCCAATCCTCCCAAGGATGTGTCTCCCTCTACCACTAAAATAGAAAACAATCAATTTTAGGAGGCTCCAAGGCTCAATGGGAACTTTAATATATGGGAAGCAAGAATGAGGAATTTTACAGACTCAAGGCATTGAAATCTGGAAATCAGTGATTGATGATAGCAGGATGGATAGAGAATCCAAGGAGTATAATGCAAAAGCAATGAAGGCAATCTTGAATGGGCTACCTAATTCTGTAAAGAACAATCTAGGAAAATATTCATCAACAAAGGATATATGGGACAAACTTCATGACCTTCACTCAAAAGGAGCACTGACCATGACCATCAATCAAGAAGGAGATCTTGAACCCATCATAGAAGCTGAAAATGAGAATGATGACATCAAGGCTAAAGCAGACCTAGAAGATGAAGAGAATGAAAAAGATTTTGTGGAAGAACTCCTCGCTCAACTTATGGCTTCCATGGAAGAGATTAACATTTTGAAAAAAGGAAAATAAGGAACTTAAGAAGATAGCACTAGTTGGTGACCAAGATCAAACAAGGAATGTAGAGCTTGCCAAGCTTAAGAAGGAATCTCATCAAAGCAAAAGAAAGCATCATGAAGAAGTCATATCCATGATAAATCAATTGAATAAAGCAAAGACGTAGGAAGATACCTTGTCAAGTCAACTTGAACAAAGGCACAAGAGCTTGAACAAACTTGAAGAAGAGATTGGTCAATACAAGATAGAGGTCTCCTCCCTTAAGTCTCAATTACAAGAAGCCAGGAAACAGACACAAGGAGCTGAGAAGAGAATGGAGAGCAGTCAAGCAAAGAATGAAGAAATCTTCAAAATGAAGTCAGATATCATCTCCCTTAAAATAGTAGCAGATGAAGCTACTCGTAGCAAGGAAGAAACTGAGAAACAACTTGCCAAGAAGAATAATGAGTGTGAAAGATTGGAAGAAGAGATTGTCTTCCTCAGAACAAAGGTTGAAGGGATGAACAAAATCTTGAAGAGCTCTCAGGCCTTGGATGACATGCTCAGCTATCACAGATGTTCATCTGATAGATCAGGTCTCGAATATGTAGGTGAATCCTCAAACAAGAATGAAAATGCTTTAAACAAAAGAGATGTGAAGAAGTTAGAAAGAAATGGTGATGCTCCCAGCACCAGCAAAGGCAAGGAGAAAAATCAAGGCTACAATAGAACAAATCCTGCTCCAAGAAGAAATGTAGATGATGTCAAAGATGTAAGAGGAAATGGTTATCATCAAAGGATCTCAAGGCAAATAGGCTTCAGAAGTTCATCAAGGAAACCTCCATCTCCCAGGTACCAAAGTTCATTTTTTGGTTATTTTTATTCTTGTACAAACTTTGGTCACATGGAAAAAGAGTGTAAATCATATCATAAAGATAGATGTTATGGTCCCCAATCATCTCATAGAAATAGATATTATAGTCCCCAACGATCTTCAAGAAACAATTTTGCAGAAAGAAAACATGAATTCTTATTCATGATCAATGTAGAATGCTTCAAGTGTCATAACATTGGTCATATGGCATGTGATTGTAACTTAACATGTGCTCTTACACAAGCTAGAACCATGCAAAAGAGGAAAGTTACACAAGTATGGAGAAGGAAGGAAATACAATCCGAAACTCCCTTGAGCTCTCCAGCCAACAACATATGTCATTGGCCTAAATTTTGACAATCTAATCATTTTATAAGAAGACTCTGCCAAAAGGAGATGATGCATACAGTTAGGTGGAGCCTGTAATTCTTGATCACTATTGCAGAAGCTATTAGTGAAAAGGGTCCTGATGAAATCCTTGTTTGAGCTATATTAACAATCATTCTTTGATGAAGATCATGTCTCAAGAGCACTCCATTGAAGCATATGATCTTGTAACCATTCTTTGGACTGTTGTTAAAGAAATAGGGCAAACAACCATGGTGCTATTATCACAGAAGTTTATGTCTTAACTCAGGAATTTAATGTGAGAACAGATAAATTCTAGAAACTAATAGAGGCAGTCTTCAAACAAATAGATACATCTGGAATAGAGTTTGAAGTAAGAGCAGTTGGCAACCTATATCAAAACTGAAACACTGCATGAAGATGTAGATCAACAATTGTATTTAAAAGACAGTCACAGATTGGATATCTAAATCTGCTAAGAGGAAATAACTAGCTGAGATATGTACAAGAACACAAGGAAAGGATGTGAGTGAGTTAAGAAGAAGCACAGAGACACAAATAAACTCAGATATGAAGAAAGACAACAAGAAAGACAATCTCAATGGTTTTCTCTCTTGATTCGGACTATGAAGGTCTCTCAATTCTGCCTATGGAGACATCAATATGGATTGAAGCATGAAAGCCTGGACTTGGACACTTGGTGTATGGCCATTTGCAATCTAAATGAAAGCATTAAAGTAGAGCATCCTTAAGCATTGTTGAAGCCATGATAAAGCAGTTCTGAGACATGAAGAAGGAATAATGTGCAAATTGATGATAAAATATCAATCCTTCTATCTTGAGTAAAAAGAAGAAGAGCATTATGACAGGGGGAGTCACAGACCCATGAAGATCTACCATTCATGAAGAACATAAGCAGTTTGATAGGGGGAGTCCCAGAGCACTCCTTTGCCATTGATGTCAAAGGGGGAGAGAAGAAGAATATTGCCATCAATAACGAAGGGGGAGATCATTGACCTAGGTTGTCATTGATGTCAATATGGCAATATTCTGGATACTAGAGGATGACATGAAGCCAAGGGGAAGCAGGGCATATTCATGAAGAGACAGGAGCAAGGCCATCAGGATAGCCAAGCCATAAGCAAAGAGGAGTTACCTAAGGAGGCATATCACAGGATATCAGAGCAAGAGAGGCATTCAAATATGCAAGGAGGTCTTTAAAAGACACTGTCAAGCCAGAGGAGCCACATTGGAGCAAGAGGAGCTACAAGAGGAGCCACACACACACATATATGCCAAAACAGAGTTAGCGGAGCTACAGGAGCAAACTAAGCAAGTAGAACAGAGCATATATATGCCAAAGAAGAGCAGAAAACAGGAGCAGACAGAGCCACCAGAGGAGCAGATGGAGACGAGAGGAGCAAACAGAGCCATGGGACGCAACAAACAGAGCTATTGGAGCCACAGAGGAAGCAGACACAGCTATCGGGAGCCATATATCCACAGATAACACTATCCGGAGCTATCGGAGGAGCAAAGGAGGCATTAACACTATCGGCGGCCAAAATTATGCATATATGGCAAATACACTATCGGAGCGAAAAGGAAAAGTTTATATATGTGTGCAAAGAATACTCTATCAGAGGCGGAAGTGTTAACGCTGCCGTGGAACCCATATAGCATTGCCTCCGTGTATTTACTTGTTTATCACCGAATGCTTTTTACACAAAGAAATCACGCTAAACACTAAGCTGATTCGAGAAAGTGGACTTGAATTTTTATGCACGGGAATGTTGAGTCCTATCAGGTCTGGCACATATTATCGCATCGCTATAAGCGAATGGCCTATGTTAACGTCGAGCCCTGAACCTTTGCGATTTGCGATTGCCGATTGTCGCATCGGCACTTCGGGAGTAAAATTCATGAAGTGTTAAGCGACCCATTGCAAAAGCCGATAGCGATTAGCGAATATCGCATCAGACCTCCACCTAGGGCAAGCGTCGATTGCAATTGCAAGACCGGACCCGATGCAACATTATAGACGGGCTTAATATAATATCGTGTCCAATGGAGGATCGACCGTTGGCCATCAGCGATGCCATGGTCTCGATGTATAAAGGACCCCCGGAAGCCTTGAGCGCCGATTACGATGTAATTCATGGACCCGATGGTCTGATTGCAACATGGTTCAATGCAATATCACATCCGCAAGTGGATCGGTGGTCGGCCATCGGCGATGTCATGGGGTCGATATATAAAAGACCCCCGGAAGCCTCATCTCGTCGATTGCAATTGTAAGACCGGACTTGATGCAACATTGAAAGGTGGCTTAATGTCTTATCGCATCCATCAGCCATTGGCGACTGCCGATTGCGATTACAAGGCGGACCCGATACATTACAGACTCAGGTGAATTAAAATTGAAGTCCGCCCTTAGCGCTTCGCTCGCGTTTCTTCTCTGATTCCTTGTGTATTTGATATTTGTCGTGCACTGGGTTTTGAGGCAAAAATACATTAAGGAACGGTCCCGATAGTTCAGGAGGTTGAATCATGGCGATTATGATTGCAATTGGACGTGGCTATCCGTTAAATGAAGCAGAACTTTGTGTATGCCCGACATCATTGCCAAACAGAGCACTATTACGGTAAACAGGGAAGATGGGTTCTCCGTGGATCGTTTGGACCTGGCCATTGATTCAACGTGTCCTATGAGCATGAATAGATAGAGGAAACCGAAAGATGGGAAGCTGAAGAAGTAAGCGAGCATAGAGGAAATGACAGCGAGCGTTGAGGAAGTTTAAGAGGCAATGTAAGCAGAAACGAATGGACAAAGGCATGGGAATGTATAAAACAGTAAAAACAGAGAATTGTTGGTACAGTTGGTGTTGTGAAGGACCAGAATGTGAGGTAGCAGAAGCAGCAGAGGTGGTTAAGCGCTGTATGAAGTTGTTGGTGAAGTCTGCTGCAACTGTTAAACATTGTTGAAATAGTTGGAGAAAACAGCATAACAGAAAGAGGGTCCAGCAGAACAAAAAGAGGGCCGAAGGACCAACAGGACAAGAGGAATTCGAAGGGTAGAAGTTGCCAGTAGAGAAGCAGTCTTGCTGAAACATCACCGTGACATTAGAACATATGCTTGAACTGAAAGCAGTTTCTTATGCAGAGTTTTAGGGCAGTTGTAGTGGACTAAAGCAGTGTGGAGATATGATCAGAGCTCAGCTATTGGAGACTCTGTGTGAATGGCAAGAAGAGTTGTAAAGACTCCTTCAAGAGAAGATTGGTTGTCATTGATGTTGTAGCTTGGGGACTACAGAGAAACTATAACTAGACAGAACTCAGCAGAGAAGAGTTTTAAGAGTAGAACATTATCATCAAAAGTGCCTTGACAAGATAGGATTGGAGTCCTTGGCGCTAGCGCCTCAGAAGCAAGAAGGATGGGAGTCTTTGGGGCTCCTGCCTCAGAAGAAAAAAGGATTGGAGTCATTGGGGCTGGTGCCTCAGAAGTAAGTAGGATTGGAGTCCTTGGGGTTGAAGCCTCAGAAGTAGGAAGGATTGAAGTCCTTGGCAGTTTGTGCTCCTAAGTCCAAGATTGGTGTCTTGGTGAAATAGAGTTGGTGCTCTGGAGCTTGGAGCCTCACCAAAGTCCAAGTTGGAGCTTGGCAACTGATTGTAACCATCTATATATTGTATCTATTTTACTGCATAGTTTATATTAATAAAAGCATTTATTCTTGTTGTTCATCTTGTGTTCTGAATATATATGTTTTAACTAGAAAAACAATAGTGAGAAAAAGAAATATTGATTCACCCCCCCTCAGTATTTCCAAGAGCTATCACATAAACAATTACAATATAAACCAATTTTGAAAAATAAATCTCAAAAATTAATTTTTGTTAATATTAATAAAATCTCATCCCAAATTTTAGAGTATCTCCAAACAGATCTTGAAAAATAAATCCCAAAAATTAATTTATGTTCATATTAATGAAATCTCATCCCAATTTTTAGAGTTATCTCTAAACAAATATATAGAAAACATTTTGAAATACATTGGCTTGAGGGTTTTTGAGGGTTTTCTTGAAAGCTAGTTAAATATAATCTCTTCAAAATAAATTAAATATAATATTTTCCGAAATAAATATATCATTGGATTCTCAAAGGAAGACCACAAATTAATTATTTGAATCTATGTTATACTCATCTTTATGGTGGGGTAAAGAAGCCGACCGTCAGTGAAGTATATATCTTTCACTTTACATAAAGACCCATATGCCTGTCTTTACACACCTAACTCAATTATTCCAACGTCACATCAACCAAAGTGCCTCCGCCCTATATTATTTTATTCAGCCACAACTCACTCATTTTATTTTCACTTCTTTTATTTTATTCATCTACCTATGCGAAACTTCCACCTGTTATTTATTCCAAGTGGCCGCAGAGTAAAAGAGAATTCTTTGACATTCATCTTTATTCCAATCCTGGTTAGAAAATGCCATGAAATATGGCCATCAATCTAATCATCTCATTATCGAATGAAGCATCACCAGTATAGTAATCTGTAATTTCTGGAATGAATGCTTCAATTTCTGCTCAAAATCTATCATGGCAGATCCTGGTTTCCTCCCTGGATTTCTTGGTGTCGGCATTATCATTGCCACCAACCGGATTCCTCACCACATTGGCATTGCAGTCAACTGCAGGAAAGAGTTGGAGCCTCTAAGAGACCTGGTAACGAGCATCGAACCTATGGTGATGCAGATCCATCAATGGTGTAATGGTTTTGTTGGTAAGGGTGCATCCGGCAAAACTCTTCTTCTGAAGAGAGTCTTCAGGTGTCAAAAGGTAGGTTTTTTTTTTAATGATGGTTTTTTGCTGTGGCTCGCTGTTTCACAGCCTCCCTCTTTAAGAACCCTTAGGAATGATCTTTGTAGACAAATAACAATTCAAGCAAAAGTAAATTTCCCTCAAAATATGAGGGAAGAGGATGTAAAAGTCTGGCCGAATCAGAGAATACAAGGAAAAAGGTTTGCCCTCTTCTTAGTGAAACTCCTGGAGGAACTAGATGTAGACCTGTTCATCCATATCTCCCACTCCAAGATTGTTGTGAGTTCAAGTAATTGCAGAGCATTTCTGGAGATGGGAGTTTCAGAGGATTAATGACAGATTTGGTAGAAGATAAGAGCTGGGATTTGTTTTTTTTATCATGGTTTTCCACATAAAAATGGAAATCTTTCAAACATTAACGAGAAAACAACAAAGCTTGTGCCCTCCAAATGTGGAGGGCTTCCTCTTGCAATCAAAGTAATAGGGAGGTCAATGGCAGGCATCGCTGAACGTGAATCGAAGTTGGCATTCCAGAGCCAAATCTTTATGATCGCTTGAGGTGTAGTTACGACTCACTCGGCCACTGTCACGTCAATCTGCAGCTGTGCTTTCTCTACGTAGCTGTTGCCTTCTTCAAGGACAAAATTGTTTCGGTCGAGAGGGAGTTGATTCCGTTGTGGCTGGGAGAAGGGCTGCTCTTAGAAGATGGGGCAATATTTGTGCTCAAAGTATTTACCCTGTATATGCTCAGGGTATTTATCATTTACCATGTTTATTGTCAAAGTATTGACAATGATGTAATATAAAACAAGCATGGTAGGTATTACTTAAAAAGTTATTTGAATCTCAAAATCTTCTTAAAAAAAATAATGTTTTGGTTCTTCAATGGTATTAGAGAATCTATAAAGAATCAAGTTAGAAGAAACAAAAATAGAAGTGATAACAATGTTTATTATAATCTTCCAAAAAAATTAAGATTGTTTGGTTGTTCAAGGGTATTAGTCAATTTACAAAGAATCAAGTTAGAAGACACAAAAATAGAAGTGATAACAATGTCTACTATAAATACACACAGGGAACCATTGAGAAGTATGACCAAGTGAAAAATTTGGAAGGTTGGAGCTATGGTTAATCATGGTATAATGAGCTTTGGTTTTTCCTACAAAATATTTATTTACATCTGTGATTAATATTTCTATAATCAATATTTGTAATTTGTACTCATTATCAACTTTTGTAATTAAAAAGATATATGTATATTGTATTTGATGGTACAAAGTAGCATCATGTTTAGTGCTAGTATGTATTGTACACTTTATAGGTTTGAACATAAAAACAAATACAATGTGGTAAGCAATATTTGAAAACAATAAATTCATTTCAATCACTTTTTTTCTATTACATAGTAACATTGCACTATAATCTCTTGTTGTATAGAACTTGCTTGATATTTGCACACAAACATCACACATCAATGGTTCATAATGCAAACAAACAAAGACACTAATCTCTAGAAAATAAGCAACACATACATGAAACACAAGTCAATTTATATGCTGAAAAGTGCATGTGTAATATTTTTGTAGGGTTGAGAAAAGCATGTCAAAGGACATGTAACTTACTTTTTGCACTAATCCACACTTTATGTTACATAAACATAAATTGCATTAACATGCGAGTCATACTTTAGGAAGAAAAATGAGGATAGAAATGAGAAAATTTGAAGGAATTAATAAGATCCTTGTAGGTGGAGTGTGTATGCGCACACACTAGTTTACCATGATCTTTAAAATTATACGATCACATAATGCACTACTCTACAAGTCAAAAATAATATTAAGAATTACTCTTACCTTAAGGTAAGTTGCCCCTTACAAGGACATATAAAAATTATCATATGATTTAATGTACAGTGTGTATATATTGCAATACATAACCAAGGTTTAACAATATCTCAATCAATTACTACACATAAATGAATGAAAGCTAAAGTTCAACCATCACAAAGCATAAAGTTAGCATCCTATTTTTATTTTTATATGCTTATACTAATAACTAATATCTCAAAGCTCAATAACCTAATAGTTATTTATTTATTGACAATATATATATATATATATACACAAATTGAATTTCCTTCCATCTATGTACAAATTGATATAGTAAGGATACAATTGCATGTTTCTATCCTAGGATGAACAGATTCATATTTTACACAATGTATACCACAAGCTCTTAAACATTAGCCATGTATAGATGCTTCTTTACATGTTACTCTATAATGCTACATCAATACAAGAGTATGTCACTTTGTTTTGTCGACTAACATTCTCTGGTTTTTGTTTTATAATATTGCATCAAAACTTTTCTTTGCCTTGACTTGGTCATGACTTACACAAGGAGTTCATTACAAACTTCAATCTTATATATGTAATTGATTTAATTTGCTTGTGACCATTTTACTACACTTTAAAAACAACTTTTACCTTGATCCTTCTACAACATAGCCATCACTCCTTCATGATAAACATATGTCCCAAAAATTATAAGCCATTTACATTTTTTCCATAGGTAAAGCCATAAGATTGTTTAAACATAGACTACTTAATAAGCTTTGAAAACCTACCCTAAATTCAACTCACGCCTTAATCATTTATATTTTTACTTTTTCTCTTGATATATGGCCCTATCCTTTTTATGTCATAGGATCTTCTTTCATTAAAAAAGAATTATATGGCCTGTGCTTTGGTTTTTCTTCAAACATCAACTTTCAAGTGTGTATGTCAATTTTTTGATTTGTTTCCTCAAGGACATATTTTCATTACTTTCGTGAATTCAAAAAAAATGGGCCTCTTTTCATCAAACCAAAATTTCTGAATATGATAATTACTTGTGACTAATATAAATATTTCCCTTAGCATTTACTTCATTTAGTTAAGTCATTAAGCAATTATACTTAACAATTTATCCATTCAAATATAGATCATAGTGCACAAGAAACACCAGAAATTAGGCCAGGGCAAAACCCACAAGGGGAAAACCCATTAATCCTTTCCTTGTAGAATCTTTGTCATCAAGAAAAATCCAAGTCAAACTAGCCAGTGATCCAAGTGCCAAGTCAGCCCTCCAAACTTTGTCATGTTTTTGTCAACCAATTTGTTTATACATGCATGTCTTTAAAAGCCACGTCACAAAGATTGAAAGCCTCAAACTTTACTTAACTTCAAAAATGCAATGCCATGGATAGCTCGTATATCATAGGAGTGAAGTGTTGTAGAAAGCTTGAATAAGACAGAAGTACAATGCCATATGTCATAGTGAGATAGGTGCTACAGGAAGCTCACATAATTAAAGATGCCACAGAACTCGCATCATCACAAAGAAAGGTGCCACAAAAACTCGCATCATAACAAAGAAAGGTGCCACAAAAACTCACATCATAACAAAGAAAGGTGCAATATGAACACACATCATAACAGAGAAATATAACCTCTGGAAATTCATATGTTTGCTTTAGATAATCTCGCACTTTTGCCTTAGGAACCTTGTTCTCCTTACCTCAAATCAGATCATCGAAGTGTATATTTGATGGAGAGGAATTGGCTCTATTTATAGTTGTTTTTCATGTGAAGGGACGCGACTGTTGGGCAAGTTGACTTGTCTTCTGGAGGGCCAATTTGGTCTACTTGGAAACATAAAAAATATACTTCTTAAAATTTTATTTTCTTTATTTTAAATGTCCAAATGGGACATGAAAAAATAAACTTCTTTTGACTGAAATAAATTATTTTTGATCTTTTTACAACATCATACATTATGAAGGCTAAACCTAGTTACAATTTCAACACTCCCTCTTAACTAGGGAGGTGCTCATAATGAATCATCAAGATATTCTCAAGTTGAAGGCTTCTATAAGAAAGGATCCAGATTGATAAGCATCACTATTGATAACATCATCATAACGAACATTGTCAAAATACCAAGGCCTTGACTAGTAAGATCTATCTCTCCATAAGATCAGAGCAAAATGTTGGGAGGCATTCAATAGGACACCACACCACCTCTCCGAGGCACATATTCCACCTAGGTTCACCAAAGTATGTCCTCCATAGGACCATTTCCTAATCTGGTGTCACAATATTTGACATAAGGAAATGTCAGTCATCCGGACCATTCTTATACCAAGTCAATGTACTTGACTTATGATTGTTATTCCTGGTCAAAGTACATGGCTCAAGAATGTTGGTTCATGATGCTTATCCAATCTACCATTCTCCCTATCCATGTTCATGTACTTGACTTATGACTATTAGTATTGGCCATAGTACATGACATATGGAGAACTAGATGTTCATCCTCACTCCCTCTCAACTTGGGGGTCAACTACTAGATTGGATTTGTTGTGATCATGGACTCTTAGTTATTGGGGAAAGAAATATATTGGGCAGAATGACTTTATATAGCTAATTACATAATATCTATCTTCATAATGTCTATTGACTTATTTCTCTTTATCCTTCTCCTTGATTCATTACCACTTTATTACATCCTTGTGATAACATTTCCTCTAGGATCTAATAGAAAATCAACTAATCCTTAGAAGCCTTTTTATCATTGAGGCCTCTATTTTCTTCATTTTTCCTTCAATTTCTCTCTCATGCAAATCTGCGTCTCTTCACTTTCCTTTTCTCTTATTTTCCTTTATTTCATAAATAAAATTCCAATTATTGCCTCTTTGTCTTTGCCAATGCCTTTTCCAATTTTCATAGACATTAATTAATCTCAAATGATACCCATCACTATGTTTTTCCCAACATTCAGCTTGGAATACGTGTCCCATGACATTGGTCTTATTTTATTTACATGGAAAATCAACCAAGGGCTATTACAGAAACCAAAAAATATTGAGAGGGGTAGTGAATCAATATTTTAACAATTTTTTTTTGTTTTACTGAAAGTAAAAAACACTTAGCTACACAGTAGTAAGCAACAACACACCAATCTCATAAATTCTAGACACAACATATTAACATGGAAACCCAATTGGGAAAACCAAAAGCTATTTTTAATTATGATGCAAAATAAAGATACAACATCAAATCACATCATTTTTTGTAGGCTACAACCTACTATAAGCTGCAGCCTTCTCTTTCTTTGCAAGCACCAACTTATTCATTTTTCACGCACCAACTTGAAGGAAGCACCAATTCCTTGTTTCTCAACACCAACTAAAAGGAAGCACCAACTCCCTGATTATCAGCTCCAACTGAAATGAAGCATCGACTCCCTGTTTATCAATACCAACTAAAAGGAAACACCAACTCCCTATTGTGCAAGCACCTACCTACACAACCCTTCATACCCCTCTTTCAAATAATTTTCAAACTCATATACAAAAGGATTTATTGTCATACATTCATAAATAAATTATTTGTTATTCTCACTTAAACACCCATTCATTGCTCTCTTTCAAAGTACTCAATTCTCAAATTTGATCTCTGCAACGTTGCTTATGTTTATATAGATTTCAAGCTTCTTCTATTTATAGTTGATATGTTAATCTTGGGTTTATCAACTAGTTTCACTTCAGCTCATAGTTTCCCTCTCAACTTTGGTGTCAACTACTAGATTGGCTTTGCCGTGACCATGGGCTCTTAGCTATTGGGGAATGAAAAATAATGGGTAAAATGACTTTATATAGCTAATTACATAATATTTATCTTCATAATGTCTATTGAATTATTTCTCTTTATCCTTCTCCTTGATTCATTACCAATTTATTACATCCTTGTGATAACATTTCCCCCTAGCTAATAGAAAATCAATTGATCCTTAGACGCCTTTTCGGGCCTCAAATATGCCCATGTTTTCATCATTCAATACCACCATTCATAAACTATATTCATGTACTATTAACTCATTTCACACCACAATTCCATCACTTGTTGCCAATTCACATTTTACGCCTCATGGTGATTATGATTAGTTTTCTTATATTTTCTATGATTAAAGATGATTTTTCCATGATTTACTAATGATGGTTTTTCTAAGTTCATTTGTCACAGGATTCCATCGCTGAAATTCTTTACAAGTCAGTTGAACTAGTTGGTACAAGTAGAGTACGGGAATATCCAATTTGGGGTTTCGACATTTCGGCACGCTTCCGGGGAAAACTAAGGGAGGTTATTGTCCAAAATAATGTTTTAATACCTTTCCATGTGTTGGATTGCAACCAGGTCACACATGTGGGTCCCTAGGAGCTAATTAACAAATCTGCTCAAAATGTGCACAGTTTCCAAACTGCTAAGTTTGATGCTGATTTACGTGCAACTAGAGGTGAATCTGGAAAATCGGAGAAAATGGGTTTTTTTTTTCTTTACAAGATCGGTTATGGTTTTATATATTCCAAAAAAAGATAGAGGAGCAAGCTCCTATTACATTTGATGTTGGATGGAGTCATGCAGAAGGATAGAAGGTCGAGATGCAATCCCGAAAACCTTTAGACATGAATCCAAAAATTCCAGAGATTCTTATTATATTTCTGGCATACTGCCTTACAAACTGGGACAACAGTAAAATACACTTACATAACATAATTGTCAAAAACTAGCAGACTTCAAAAACACTTAAGGGCAGTTTAATATTTGTTTAATGATTGGTCTTGTTGAGATCTCTGTTTGATGCTCTGGTAGTTTCAATTTTTTCCCTCTTGATTCAACGTAATGTTTTTGAGGTAGCCGACTATCTCCTCAAGGTGAGTGCATTTGTTGTTAAGGGAATCTATTTCTGCCTTCTGAGTCTCCAATTGTCTCTTCAAATCACAGTTCTCAAACCTCATTTGAAACCTCAAATCTTGAATTGTCTCTCTTATCTTGGTGATCATAAATTTGTTGGCTCTGCAAGTAGCACATTTCTTATTTTGAGAAGCTCGATCATCTAGATTTAAATCCATAGTTGAGCTTTCTTCTGCTTTCCGTTGATCTACGATCTGATCCTCAGTATTGTGTTGTTTCTTCCTGATTTCTCTGCTTGAGAAATTCCCTGCTATTGTTCCCCTGTACTTGTTAGATTGATACTAATGATCCTTCTTATTGTATGAACATAGGTTCACCTTCCCTTTGATGTAGCAACAACTTGCTAGATTGGACCAAAACAAGGAGCAGAGGAGAATAATTCTTGCAGCAAAGACAACGAAGAAGTAGGGGGTAATGAAGATGCCAAAGGCGAAAGAAGAAATGCGCAAACAACCAAATGGATTTGAGCTCACTGTAGTGTTGTGGGCAAGAGGAGAGCATTGATCGACAAACAATGTGCTTAGAGATGGATTGGGATCGAACTGAGGGGGAGCAAGAAGAAAATTAAGAGTGGAGCCCAGACTGCATTGATGGGAAAGAGCAACAAAGAAACATGGAGCTTGGAAGGAAGAATTTCCAACCGGATGAGCGAGGAGCAAATTGTGAGTGAGTATAGGAGACAGTAGCCTGAGATATAAAGGAGAGAGGGGTGTGAAAGGAGATCCATACCACTTGGAGGAAATGCATACATGGAGGATCACAGTTGGATGTAAATTAACAATCTTCGAGTTGTTGAAGTGGCAGATTATGCGCAGAGAGGTTCGTGTGGAGTCACGGGACCTCCATGCTATGTCAGCTGAAAATAAATCCTTGCAGAGATATGAAATGATGTTGCATATCTCCTTTTTTCTAAACCACAGAATGTCATTGAGATATGAGATTTTTGTCGTTATTTTCTTACAGAGTCAATAGGACTAAGGAATAGATGTATGGAACACATCCTCATCCTCTTGTTTCCCCTTCAGACCTGGACACTGCCATATTTGCATGGTAGTCCGTTGAACTGTTGTTTTCCCGCAATATATGTTTAAATGTGACATTTCACAGTATATGAATTCTTCCTTATTTAAACTAATTTTCCAGTTTTGAGTTGTAGGTCTGTCATTGGGACTGATATTCCAGTTACTTCTTATGGTTACCCAGCTAATCCAATTCCTTTCTTCTTGATGGAGGATGTTACTGTCTATAGCTTTTAATCCTTTCATGTTTAGAAATTATGAGGTGTGTCCCTAAGTTTTTTCCAGAACTCTTCCAATCTTTAGGGCTTGGTCTTTGAAAATGCTTTTATTTCTTGAGAGCCAAATCTACCAACATAGAAATGACGAGAGACTTTCCCAAAACCTTTTAATGGTTTGCTTGTTCTTCATTGAATAAGGGTAATTTTTTTTCCATCCGGTAAAGAAGTCATTAAAGGTTATGGAGAAGTTGAGATCCATTTCTAGAGGACTAGAAAGTTGATTCCAACACTCTCTAGTAAATGGGCAGTCCAAGAAAAGGTGTTGTATGGATTCTTCTTCATTTTGGCACATTAAGCACCTTGACGAGCCAGAAAATCCCTTTCTTTTAAGGTTTTCAACAGTAAGGATTTTTTCTTTTAGAAGGGTCCAACTGAATATTTTAACTTTGGGGAGACTTTATGTTTTCCATATAGATTTCCAAGGTGCCCAATCTTGTTCATTTTGCTGAGCTTGGAGAGAGTTGTATCCTCACTTGACTAAGTAGGCACCCCCACTAGGATCCCAAATGATTGTATCTTCATCCTCCATGTTTGTTGAGGCCGATCCTTTAAGAAGGTGCACTAAGAGATCCCATTGGCTATTTAAATTTGGAGGAAGATTTGGAATGTGCCATTTTTGCCAATTTATGTTTTCCCAACAAGAGACAGAATGCAGGGAGGTTATCCCCTTGGCTTGCATCCATTCCTTTATCTCTTGGAAGCCTGGAAGAGATGTTAAAGGTTCATTCACCATAATTTTGGCTTCCCATACCTTGATACTTTTACCATTGTTGGACATCTTCGAAGTGTAATTGATGATAATAGGTATCATTTTTTTAACCAGCTTCCATACTTACGAGCATGGCCTTATTGGGACATTTTCATCCAAAAGTGAGTTCTTTGGTGATTCATATACTTCAAAGCCACGGTTTGTTTCCACCAGCCGTCCTTACCAGTTATCATTCTCCATATAATTTTAGCCCCTAGTGTAACATTCATCAGTCCAGGTAGCCTTATAAATAAGCCTCCCTTCTCGTATGGAAAAATTACTTGTTCCCATTTTACCAAGCTGAATTTTTTGGTCTCCTTTTCCCTCCATGCCATAGAAAACCTCTAATTATTAATTCCATTTGTTTGTGGATGTTGGTTGGAGCCAGAATAGTGGCATATTGGTAAATTGGCAACGCAGTGAGCATGGAATTGATTAGAGTCACCCTGCCTGCAATGTTCAGCCACAACATTCCCCAACTTTGGATTTTTTCCTTCACCTTTTCAGTTTTTGTGCTCCACAACTCAGCGTTAAGATTTTCTTTAGATATGGGAAGTCCAAGGTAAAATAAGTGGTTCCAGTTTGCGTACATGGGAATCTCAAGAATTTGAGATATTATTTGCATGGTGCGAGAGGGAGCGTTCCAGCCATATATTCTACATTTTGCATTGTTTAAGAGACCACCAGAAACGTCCATAAAGTTATCAAGGATTTTTTTGAATCTTTGGGAAATAATGCATGAAGCTCCGCCCATCAACAGATTGTCATCAGCAAACAAAAAATGATTTATGCTTCTTACACCATGAGAGATGTGCAACCCGGTTATAGTTATTTCTCTCCTTCTCTTTTCCAAAGCTCTGCTTAATGAGTTAACCATTATTATATATAGGAAGGGTGAAAGAGGGCAACCCTACCTCAGCCCTCTGGAACTTTGAAAGAACTCGCTCAATCTTCCGTTTATCAACGGGGCTATCCATGGTCCCATAATGTAGGCATTGATTACCTCAATGATTTCGCTTGAAAAGCCATTTTTATTTAAGACAATAGTGAGGTAAGGAAGACTTACCCGGTCAAAGGCATTGGCCATATCCAATTTTATGATGATTCCCTGTTCTTTTTTCAGCATGCTTGAGTGGAGAGCTTCCTGGACCACCAGTACATTGTCTATAATCTGTCTATTTGGTACAAAGCCTCCTTGGTTTTCCAAGATAATCTCAAGAAGAACTTTCTATATTCAGTTGGTTATGATCTTCGTTATTATTTTGTAAGAGGAGTTTCACAATGAAATTGGTCGAAATCTGTTAAAGGTGGAAGGTCTAGCATCCTTTGGAATTAATGCCAGATAGGATAATTTGGTAAAATCTCCCATTCTTTTTTATTAAATAGATTCCTTATCATTCTTACTAAATCCTTTTTTATTATCTGCCAGTGTTGCCTATAAAATGCAATTGTGAATCCATCTGAGCCCCGTGCCTTATCCGAATGAAGGCTCCAAACAACTACCTCTATTTCTTCTTCTGCGATTTGTTGCATAATTCCTGCATTTTGTTCATCACTTATCTTATTTGGTATATGCTGCAAAAAGTTTTCATATTCTGCTATTTCTCCATTTGTTGTTAAGAGGTTTTTGAAATGTTTATGAGCCTCTTTTTTTAATTCAACTACTCCTCTAGTTTCCTATTCCTCTACTTGAATTTTGTTAATCTGATTTCTGGCTCTTCTGATTTTCATAGTATTATGAAAAAATGTTGTGTTTTTATCCCTTGCTTTTAACCAAAGGCTTCTTGACTTTAGTCTCGCCACTTCCTCTTCTTTCTAGTTCTCTCTATATATTTCCCAAAAGAGAGCCTTTTCCTGCAGATGGTCCTCTTTGTCCTCTTCCTTGTTTTCTTTTGCCTCTTAAAGTTTCTCCATCTTTTTTAATAGCTTTGACTTTCTTTTTTTTGTTTGCTTTTCATTTTATATGGCCCATATTTTCAGTTCCTTTCTCACATAATAGGGGGAGCCCGAGACCTTCTGAGACCACACTTCCGCAATAAGTTTTTTGAACTCTACATTGTTGTTCCATATTGGGCAATATCTGAAAGGTATTGGGCCTTGATTTTCCGTCAGCCCCATATTTTCAGTTCCTTTTTGACACAGAATAGGGGGAGCCCAAGACCTTTTGAGACCACACTTCCGCAATAAGTTTTTTGAATTCTACATTGTTGTTCCCTATTGAGCAATATCTAAAAGGTATTGGGCCTTGATTTTCCATCAGCCCCATAGTAATTACCACCAGCTTGTGATTTGATGTCGTCGTATGGATGATTCTTGATCTTGCTGAGTTGTAGTTGGAGATGATGTTGTCTTGAACCAAAATCCGGTCTAATCTTTCCTTTATATTGTTGTTTCCTACCCTTTTGTTGTTCCACGTGTGTTTACCATTGTTGGGAGGGATGTCTATTAGATTGTTTATTTCCATAATGTTTTCAATGGTATCCCTTGAGGGGTCTGCATGGTAAGTCCCTCCAAATTTCTCCTCTACATTTAAGATAAGATTGAGGTCCCCTCCCAAGATTATTTTCCTGTTATGAGTTTCATTTAAGGTCTCTTGAATTTTATTCCAACATTGTTCTTTTTCCCTGAAGTGATTAGGGGTGTATATATTGACGATGCAAAATTGATCATTGGTGGTTATAAGAAGAATTTTGGCGTAAATCACATATAGAAAGACCTTTGTCGACGCGTTTCGAACCAACTAGTGTGGTTCATCGTCAGGACAAGTTGAAGAAACAAATCCAGTCCAGATAGTTAAATAGTCTAAGCAGAGACTCCAACGGCTAAAAAGATAAACGGCTAATTTTTTACTTAAGGCCCAGGTCAAATTTTCATGAATTAAT
>APFE031458216.1:85386-140316 GCA_000404065.3 Pinus taeda | reverse complement strand
TAAAAATTAAATAAAAATATATTAGCTAAGATTATACTTAATAATATCAATTAGGAAAAGAAAAATAGAAAACCAAATGGGAAGAGCGACCTAGAATAAAAAAGAAGGAGAAGGACCCAAAGATCAAGGAGGAAAAGGAAGAAAGGAGGCAGGGGGAGGGGAAGAAACACTAAGATGAAAGGGCAGGGATCCAACATCTACTGATCTTCCAGCCGTCATCTCTGTTGAGATTGTTAGGCCTTCTTTCAATTTCAATAGCTTCCCTGAATTTACTATGATGGAACTGAGCAACTTTGGCAACGACCTTGGCCTCCTCTATGCAGACCTGATGATTGGTCTTATCCACATGCTCTGCTAATGCTGAAGACTTGGTTCTCCCATGTCTCAAGTCAGCTGCATGTTCGCTAATTCTCTGATGGATGGAGCGCCCTGTTTCCCCGATATAGGGAGTCCCACAAGAACAAGGGATCAAATAAACACCCTTCATGTCCTTAGGGTTAACAAGATCTTTTACCGATCTGAGGGAATTACGAATGGTGCTGAGGGGCCTGAAGGTTGAGGGAATATCAAACCTCCTAATGATCCGAGCAATCTTGTCCGTGGTTCCTTGGACATAGGGAAGATGGACACCTGGTCTGCGCTCTTTAGGTTCTTTCTTAATTAATGCATTTCTCAAGGCTTTAAGGAAAGCCTTCCGACCAAGGCGACTACTATATCCATTCTCCACAAAGACATCAAGGAGATGGGATCTCTCCTTATCCAAGCTCTCATTATCCGAAATCCTAAGGGCACGAGTAGCGAGGGTGTTAAGGACACCCATCTTCTGAGTCGGGAAGATCTGTTTTAGATCCAGTGTTGTTCCTTTTTTTGTTGTAGCAACTCCCATTTTCATTTCCTCCATAGAGTGCAAATTCCCCCTGAGGCCCCTATAGCTTGTTGAGTTGTTCCCTCATAATTTTTTAGATTTTTCATCATTTTTTCTTAGTCATGGCAACTAGTTTTGGTCTCCTGAAGCATAAGTATATCTGGGTTTTCCTTTACTAAAATAATTTTTGCTGCATTTACTTTAAAAGGTGTCCCCAAACCATGACAGTTCTAGGAGACCACAATAATTATTTATTTGGTTGGTGGGTTAAAGGTCCTTTCCCTCTTTGTTGATTTTGGTTTTTCTCATTGTTCCTGGAGCTTTTCCCAAAAAAGGAGTCCATGGGCTGTTGTGTTCCTAAAGCCATCTCTTTTGCTATCATGTCATCTCTAAGCACTTTTTTACATTTCCCTCCTGCTTTCTTTTGGTGATCTAAGATTTTAAGAGATTCCTTATATTGGTTTCTTGTCAAAATTCTGTCCACTGAGGGGGGAGGAGGGTTGCGTTGGGTAATAGGAACTGAGGGGGAAGGAGGGTTGCGTTGGTTAATAGGAACTGAGGGGGTGAGGATACGGGAGGGGGAGAGATGGGGGAGGTAGGGGGGGATGAGAGAGGTATAGGAGGGTCATCAAGAGGTCCAAATGGGTTTGGATTGATGAAGGATGAAGAGATTATGGGGGGGTTGACTGAGATGGGGGATGATGGAGAAGGATTGAGGGGGAGGGGGTGCCTGTGGATGGCTTGAGGAGGATGGGGGCTTTTCATTTGCTGATTTTTTCTTTTTAACTTGTTCCCATTTTGCTTCAGACTCTTCTAAATTTTCACTTTCTTGGTTTTTTGGACATTTATTTGCAAAATGACCGTATTCGTGACATACCTTGCATTTGAACAGTATCTGCTCATACTCCAGTTGTTGTATGTGCGTCCATTGATCTACTTTGATCTTTACTGCTTCCAAAAGGCCCTTCCCTAGGTCCACTTCGACACAAATCCTCGCACATGCATGCATGTTCTCTTTTGGTTCGCATCTGTCAATATACTTCCCCATAGTATTCCCGATGGCCTTGACAAATTCATCGCCCTAGCAATGTAGAGGAAGGTGAGGAAGTCTTACACATACCGGCACAACACTGGGAACATCCATTTCAGGGTTGAAGTCAAGAGTCCATCTGTTTAGGTATAGTCCACGCATATCCTTGAAGTATGGGCCGTTTCTAAAAATTAAATCTCGATCTTCCTTTGTTTCAAAGTGAAAGGTATAATACCCTCTTCCACAAAATCTCATCTTGATTTTTCCACTTATTGAAGAGGACCAGTTCCTTTCAACTCATTTCTGAACCGAACGAGGTGATGGCCATAGTCCTATAAACTAGCCCATCAATCCCCTTTCTGCTAGAGACAGCGCCGCCTGATGAGGGAGAGACGGAAGAAGAGAGATCTCTGGGATGTCTTCGAGATTCTTCACAGACTTGGATATTGATGGTTTGTTTTTTGGAGGGCCAATGGCTGAGATCAAATATGCAAAGGCATCTGCATTTTCTTCTTGCTCATAAGACTGCTTTCCTGGAGGAGGATCTCCATCCTCCAATGGGTCCGGTGGCTCCATGAACGCAGTAGGAGGCCGTTGTGGTTTGATATGAAATCAAGGCGGTGGAGGCCCTCAGCGCGTACCAGGGGAGCTCATGGGAGCGCGTGCGGCTCACGAGAGTTATCCTTCTTAGGTAAATAGCTAAAATGTTAGAGTTGATACAAACTTATGAATTTGAGATCATCTCAAGGGTTGTTGGATTTTGCAACTAGGGAAAGTCACATTCTAATATAGTCACAAATGAATTGAATACTCAAAAGCTATGACTAAGGAAGTAGGGTTATGAAGTGATGAAGACAACAACTAAGTATTTTCACATTGATAGATTAGATCCGACCCACTATTTAAATTTGATCACACAAGATTGATATATCAAATACTAATATGGTCTTATGAAGTGTTTTTGTTATGTAGAATGATGGGTTGAATCCAGGAGGAAATGGAAAGAAAAATTGGCAATAACTGCTTAAGGGAAATGGAGCAAAGTTAATTTTGAATCTAGGCTATGCAAAGGAATCAAAAGGGGGAATCCTTGAATCTTTTCCTTGCTGACATTTTATTCCGGAGAAAATGGGTTTGTTAAGCATATAACCAATTATCTATATCCAAAACTATTTCTCCAAATTCGACTTTGTCTAAAAGTTATAAGTAGGTCTTGGAGGCAGTTTTATAAAAAACGATTGTTTTTCCATAGTTCTAAAATCTTGCAAAAAGAGCTAGACAAGCAACTTTGGGCACAATTTCTGAGGAGTTGGATTTGAATGAAACAAATCCAAGAGTCAATTCTTGTTGACAATATAACAAGTTACGTCCCCTCTAAACAGTTTTCCAAAATTCGCCCTAGTTAGGAAGATATGCCAATATCTTTGGGGTCAGTTTGTTAAAATTGTTCAATTTTCCAGAATTGAGGAAAATGACTAATTCACCTTGTAAATCTTATAAATGGCTCAGACATGGTTTGTATTGTAAGCTTTTGAAGTTTGTAAATGGAATAGAAGTAGACAAGGAATAAAGGATGGATTGAAGCTCTTTTGTAATAATAATTGCATCTTAATTGAATTTTGCTTCCTCTCTAAATTCTTTGCAAGTATTGTGATTGTATTTTGAATTTCATTTTTATTGAACTAGTTTAGGCTTGCTCCACGAGTGACAAGGGCCTACCACAACTGGAAACAAGTCCTTTAGCTTATTTAGATCATAGGATTTACATTCAAAGTGTGAATTTCATCAAGAAATTTGTTGTGTGAAATCCAGCATCATTTTGTACTTAAAACTCTGTCTTGAATTGTGGTTATTTTCTACATTAGAATAATGTTTATTTCAACTACAAGTGTGATTACTTTCCCGCATTAGATTAAGGTTACTTCATTGCATGTGTGGTTACTTTTTTGTACTATATTAAGTTTCATTCCATTGCAAGATTGGTTACTTTTGACAGTAGAGTTCCATTTCCTTACATGTCATTTATTTTGATTGCTTTGATTTTTATAATTTGATTGCTTGAGATAGAGTTAGTTTAGAAGCCTTTGCATTTGAATGTATTTTTTTGATTGAGCCAAAGTAGATTAGAAACTCCGAAGCTTAGTTTAGATTTCGTATTCATTAGTTTAAATTAGATTTCATATTCGTGAGCTTAGCATAGATTTAGTCTTCATGTTCTTTGAATAAAATGCTCTGTTTTGATTAGATTTAGAGTGATCGAATGAATGTTTTCATTGAACATAGGTTGAATTCAGTAGATAGCTTATGATTATTTTGTAGTTAATGCATCAGTGTGGTTTCATTGTAGTTAAATTTTACTTGCATTGAAATTAAGTTTGATTGATTTGGATTGAGATTAAAATTGTTTACTTGCATTCTTTACTTAATTCGAAAATAGGAATTTGATATTAATTTAAGTTAGATGTTTTGATTCTGCGTTACCTGCGCTTGTGCCTTGAAGTTTACGAGTCCTGGATTGATCATTTAATGTTGGAATTATTACACATATAATTTCCCAACATTTTTGGCGTCGTTGCCGGGGAGGTGCTAAAGGAATTAGAGCCTACTTTCTTTCACAAAGTTTTTGGGTGTGATATTAGTTGAAGGACAACCAAAGGGTAGAGAGAGTACAGTAAGAAGTGAGTGAAGAGCCATGCATCCACTATAGTAGGGTTGCTCCAAAGTTTGGTTGTCCAAGTAAGAAAGTTTGGTGAGTTTTATTGCAATCAATTCTTTTCATTTAGATTAAAAATTTCAAGCTCTTAAAACAACAAAACGTTTTTGGGGTGTTGTAAGAACCCCCAGGTACTATTCCGTGTGTGGAGACAAGGATTTCTAAACTAGCAAGAATGATTCAAGGATGATTAAGAATTTGAAGGAGCTATCTCAAATCCTAGCAGCAGTTGCGGTCTCCGCCTCTTAGGAAGAGCAAATCTTGACAGCAGTCAAGAACCTTTCTACCTCTCCAGAAGTGATCGAAGAACCTGATTTCCATGAGCCACAACCACATGAAGAGATAGAATTCTCCAATAATCATGTTTTCCAATCTTTGAGGAAACTGAGGACTTATGGACAACATCTATTGGAGAGAAGCCCATAAAATTAGAGATCAAAAAGGCCAAAGAAGAGGACATGCAACATTGTCCAAATGAAGAAATGGACCAAGACCACTATGATTACATCGAGCATTGGTTCCAAACCAGCAAGGAATCATTCTCTTCTTCACACTTTCTTAGCATCATATAATTTGCAGCTGTTAGTTTTACATGCTCATGTACACTGTAAAGTTTATATGTTAAATATGAGCATGAATATATCCTTGTACCTGATCCACACATGGCTTCACTGGAAGTTCTATTTCACTTGAAGGAGGAAATATTTTCTCCAGTATAGTAGGAAATTTAGTAAATAAATAAATGAAAATAGTAAAGAGAAAAATAAGTCCTTTTGTGAAAACTAGATTGTCTGGTGCAACTGGACATCGACTTTGCTTGAAAACCAGGTAACTGGCAGCAAGGTTCCTAATAAAGTTTGTAAATTTGTATGAGTTCATCAAATCATGTATCTTTCAAGTCATTATGTTTGTACTTGAGTTGGTTGATGTGGAAATCCTTAAGGCCCACCTTCCAACAAGCCTTATCCCATCGACATCAGCACATTATCTGGGATTAGGGTTAGGGTTAGATAAGGTACCTAGGAGCCTAAATGCCTTAATGGCAGGTATCCTTGTCATCTACTAAGGAAATACATCAATGTTTCTTGGTGGACGAATTTTGCAGTCCAATCGACTTCGACAAATCTATTCATGGCTAGTAGAATGTACCTTGTGCCTTGATTCCCATTGACATCAAAGGTGGGATATCTCGCATTGGTTAACGACTTCCTCAATGGTCGTTAATCCAATGATTCTTGCTTATGTTTGACATCGACACCATTTATTCATATATGCAATATTGCACACACGTGTGTAGAGGTTGAAGACTATACGATTTTGTGATCTCAACACAGATTTGCAACAGTTTGGTTCTTTGTATCAGCATTTCCATTGTCATTTGAAGTAGTAGTCACCTTTCCTCAGTGTTTGGGGACATACAACTCCTCAAGCATGGGGGAGAAGGGGACCTTCAGTTCATCCTTCTTCTCTTTAGTTCATCCTTCTGCCTTCTTCAGTAGGTCAGATCAACAGTCACATCAGCTCCAACAATTCCATCATTCACTTCATCTTGCAGCATCGAGCACATCAACAACAAAGGTAAAACATGAAGTAAAGTTGGCTTAAAATTCCTTAAATCATTAGAGATTTACGAAAGGTTTGATGATTAACCACCACATATTCTGTATATTTTGTTTTCCATATACCCTCCATTTGCAAATTCCTCATTCATAATAGAATGCATACTACTCTAATAAGGTCATAATCATGAAAAGAAAAGTATATTGGTTCATGTAAACAAAGGCAATAACTATAGTACCTTCCTCTCCTACATTCACATATATTGTTAGTTGAACGTATTCAATAGAAAATGAAGTCATTTCTTCCTTTCATAACGGAACCATCTGTAATAACTGACCTCACAAAAATCGAGTATGCAAGCACCTATTTTACCATCTCCATCACCACCTCATCTCATCCACCATTTCCATTGCTACCTAACATCTGATTCATCATTTCCTCCTACCATATAAATTGTTTATCCTCAATTTGTATCACTCTCAAAATCAAATCTACGACAATCAAATAAGAATGATGTTGCTCCATAAGAACCAACACCTTCAAATCTTCAAGCAGTGTTAGTCCACAAAAACCAACCCTGCCCAAGGCATGATGCCATAAAATCTACATATGAGCAAAGTCCTTGTTTTCACGAGGACATCCAAATCCTCATGCATAGGGGGATGTTGGGCCTCAAATATGCCCATGTTTTCATCATTCAATACCACCATTCATAACCTATATTCATGTACTATTACACTCATTTCACACCATAATCCCATCACTTGTCGTCAATTCACGTCTTACGCCTCATGGTTGATTATCATTAGTTTTCTTATATTTTCTATCATTAAAGATGATTTTTCCATGATTTACTAATGATGTTTCTTCTAAGTTCATTTGTCACATGGTTCCATCGCCGAAATTTTTCACAAGTTAGTTGAACTAGTTGGTACAAGTAGAGTACGAGAATATTCAATTTGGGGTTTTGACATTTCGGCACGCTTCTGGGGAAAAATGAGGGAGGTTACTGTCCAAAATAATGTTTTAATACCTTTCCATGTGTTGGATTGCAACCAGGTCACAAATGTGGGTCCCTGTGAGCTAATTAACAAATCTGTTGAAAATGTGTACATTTTCCAAACTTCCAAGTTTGACCTCGATTTATGTGCAGCTAGAGGTGAATCTGGAAAATCGGAGAAAATGGATTTGTTAATAATATAACCAATTGTCTATATCCAAAACTGTTTCTCTGGATTCGAATTTTTCTAAAAGTTATAAGCGAGTCTTGGTGGTAGTTTTATAAAAAATGATTGTTTTTCCAGAGTTCTAGAATCTTGCAAAAAGAGCTAGACAACCAATTTTGGGCACAATTTACGTGGAGCTGGATTTGAATGAGACAAATACAAGAGGTGTTTTTGTTGAAAATATAACAAGTTAGGTTCCTTCCAAACAATTTTCCAAAATTCGCCATGGTTAGGAAGATATGCCAATATCTTTGGGGTCAGTTTGTTAAAATTGTTCAATTTTCCAGAATTGAGGAAAATGACTAATTCTCCTTGTAAATCTTATAAATGAGTCAACCATGATTTTTATTGTAATCTTTTGATGTTTGTAAAAGGAAGAGAAGCAGGCAAGGAATAAAGGATGGATTGAAGCCCTTTTGTAATAATAATTACATCTTAATTGAATTTTGCTCCATCTCTAAATTCTTTGTAAGTATTATGACTGTATTTTGAATTTCATTTTTATTGAGTTAGTTTAGGCATGATCCAGGAGTGGCAAGGGCCCACCACAACTAGAAAAAAATCTTTTAGCTTATTTAGATCATAGGATTTACATTCAAAGTGTGAATTTCATCGAGAAATTTGTTGTGTGAAATCTAGCATCATTCCGTACTTAAAACTCTGTATTGAGTTGTGGTTATTTTCTGCATTAGAATAGGGTTTATTTCAACTGCAAGTGTGCTTACTTTCCAGCATTAGATTGAGATTACTTTCCCGCATTAGATTAAGATTACTTCGTTGCATGTGTGGTTACTTTTCTGTACTAGATTAAGTTTCATTCCATTGCAAGATTGGTTACTTTTGACAGTAGAGTTCCATTTCCTTACATGTCATTTGTTTTGATTGCTTGATTTTTATAATTCGATTGCTTGAGATAGAGTAGTTTAGAAGCCTTTACATTTGAATGTATTTTTGTTGATTGAGCCAAAGTAGATTAGAAACTCGAGAGCTTAGTTTAGATCTCGTATTCATTAGTTTAAATTAGATTTCATATTCGTGAGCTTAGCATAGATTTAGTGTTCATGTTCTTTGAATATAATGCTATGTTTTGATTAGCTTTAGAGTGATTGAATGAATTCTTTCATTGAACATAGGTTGAATTTGTAGATAGCTTATGAGTATTTTGTAGTTAATGCATCAATGTGGTTTCATTGTAGTTAAATTTTACTTTCATTGAAATTAAGTTTGATTGATTTAGATTGAGATTAAAATTGTTTACTTGCATTTTGTACTTAATTTAGAAATAGGAATTTGATATTAATTTAGTTTAGATGCTCTGATCTTACGTTACCTGTGCTTGTGCTTCGAAGCTTACGAGTCCCAGATTGAAAATTTAATGTTCGAATTATTACACATATAATTTTCCCAACAAACATTTTTTTTATCATTAAGGCCTCTATTTTCTTCATTTTCCTTCAATTTCTCTCTCATGCAAATTTGTCTCTCTTCACTTTCCTTTTCTCCTATTTTCCCTTATTTCATAAATAAAATGTCAATTATTGCCTCTTTGTCTTTGCCAATGCCATTGTCATTTTCCATAGCCATTAATTAATCGAAAGTGATACCCATCACTATTATTTTCCCAACATTCAACATGGAATGGATGTCTCATGACCTTGGCCTTATTTTATTTACATGGAAAATCAATCAAGTGTTGTTACAAAAACCAAAAAAATATTGAGAGGGGTGGTGAATCAATATTTTAGCAATTTTAAAAATTATTTTCTCAAAGTAAAAACACTTAGCTACACAGTAGTAAGCAACAACACACCAATCTCATAAATTCTAGACACAAGATATTAACATGGAAACCCAACTAGGAAAACCACAAGCTATTTTTAATTATGATGCAAGATAAAGATACAACTTCAAATCACATCATTTTTTGTAGGCTACAACCTACTAAAAGCTTCAAAATTCTCTTTCTTTGCAAGCACCAACTTGTTCATTTTTCATGCACCAACTTGAAGGAAGCACCAACTCCCTGTTTATCGACACCAACTAAAAGGAAGCACCAACTCCTTGTTTATCAGCTCCAACCGAAATGAAGCACGACTCCCTCTTTATCAATACCAACTAAAAGGAAGCACTGAATCCCTATTGTGCAAGCACCTACCTACACAACCCATCATATCCCTATTTCATATAATTTTTAAACTCGGATAAAAAAAGGCTATATTGTCATACATTCATAAATAAATTATTTGTTCTTCTCACTTAAACACCCATTCCCTGCTCTCTTTAAAGATACTCAATTCTCAAATTCGATCTCTGCAATGTTGCTTATGTTTATATACATTTAGAGCTTCTTCTATTTATAATTGATGTGTTAATCTTGGATATCAACTAGTTTCACTTCAACTCATAGTTTCCCTCTCAACTTGGGCGTCAATTACTAGATTGGCTTTGTTGTGATTAGGGACTCTTAGTTGTTGGGGAATGAAAAATAATGGGAAAAATGACTTTGTATAGCTAGTTACATAATATTTATCTTCATAATGTTTATTGACTTATTTTGTAGAAATTCTCACTGTAGATCACCTGATAATGCAATGTACTAAATCAAAATACTTGATCTACTTCTACTATCAAACTTTGCGGAAGCTTAATAAATTTGAGCAAGATCAAGCGGAACACATATAACAAAGAAGAAGAAATCATACACATGAAACATAGAAGAATACTCTGGGGAAAGCCTCAACTAAAATCCTCGCTATATGTATTATCATACAAGTGGAAATATGTTCAAATTACAAAAAGAATCGACTCACAAGCTATCCTTCTCTCTCTGCAATCAAAACAATACAACTCACAGACTGAATAGACACTAGATATGCCTTCCCTCAGCCCTACAAGCCTCCTATTTCCTTGTGCAGTTTCTCCTGGGTCCTCTAGCTGCAACCTATGTGATTCTCACCTCACACACAACACTGACCTCTGAAATAACTGCACAATCCTGAAGGAGATAATTCCTTCTGCATGGATGAGTTTCCTTTATAGGAAAATTCCTCCAACTGATAATACAATGTCCCTGTCTTTAATCTCAACTGGGTCTTTCTCTGAACTGACATGCATGGGTTATTTATGAGAGAATATTCAGTTACCTGGAGAACACTAGTTGCATGCATGCATGCATTAACTGACTGAACTCACAATTAATTCCTCCAATTGTTTGGAACTAATTTAACTAGACTTAACTCAGTTAACTGAGCTAACTAATTACAACTCAGATACAACTCATCCTTATCTCCTTAATTAAGGGATAACTTCCTCAATCAAAGGGATAATTGTTGCATGTCCTCACATAGACTTTATGTTTGATTTTCTCCAACTAATTAACTCAAGATGAATTAATTAATTATTTTACAAACAGCTACTAAGATCAAATTCGAATTTTACTTCTCAATTTTAGTTCAGGGACTAACTAAAATTGGAATCTATCTTGAAATGCTATTTATAGCAATGTTATTTTTAGCACTTCCATTTTTCATTCTTTGTTGCTATGTCCAACACTGGTACCTGAAATGTTATTTTTAGCATTTCTTGTTGCTATTTCCAACATATTTCTCTTATCCTTCTCTTTAATTCCTTACTAGTTTATTACATCCTTGTGATAACATTTCCCCGTAGCCTGTAATAGAAATTCAACTGATCCTCATAAGCCTTTTTATCATTGAGGCATCTAGTTTCTTCATTTTCCTTCATTTTTCCTTCAATTTCCCTCTTATGCAAATGTGTGTCTCTTCACTTTCCTTTTCTCCTATTTTCCTTTATTTCATAAATAAAATTCCAACTATTGTCTCTTTGTCTTTGCCAATGCCTTTGCCCATTTACACAGCCATTAATTAATCGCAAGTGATACCCATCAGTATGTTTTTCCCAACATTCAGCTTGGAATATGTGTCCCATAACCTTGGTCTTATTTTATTTACATGGAAAATCAATGAGGGGTTGTTAGAGAAACCAATAAAAAAATTGAGAGGGGCGGTGAATCAATATTTTAGCAATTTTAAAAATTATTTGCTAAAAGTAAAAAAACACTTAGCTACATTGTAGTAAGCAACAACACACTAATCTCATAAATTCTAGACACAAGATATTAACATGGAAACCCAACTAGGAAAAACACAAACTTTTTTTAATTATGATGAAAAATAAAGATACAACTTCAAATCACATCATTTTTTGTAGGCTACAACCTACTAAAAGCTTCAACCTTCTCTTTCTTTGCAAGCACCAGCTTGTTCATTTTTCACGCACCAACTTGGAGGAAGCACCAACTCCCTGTTTATCAACACCAACTAAAATGAAGCACTAACTCCATATTTATAATCACCAACTGAAATGAAGCACTGACCCCCAGTTTATCAATACCAACTAAAAGGAAGCACTGACTCCCTATTGTGCAAGCACCTACCTACACAACCCTTCATATCCCTCTTTCATAAAATTTTCAAACTCAGATAAAAAAGGCTTCACCGTCATACATTCATAAATAAATTCTTTGTTCTTCTCACTTAAACACTCATTCAGTGCTCCCTTTCAAGATAATTCTCAAATTCGATCTCTACAACGTTGCTTATGTTTATATAGATTTAGAGCTTCTTCTATTTATAGTTGATATGTTAATCTTGGATTTATCAACTAGTTTCACTTTAGCTCATAGTTTCCCTTTCAACTTGGGCTTCAACTACTAGATTGGCTTTGCTGTGATGATGGACTCTTAATTGTTGAGGAATGAAAAATAATGGGCAAAATGACTTTATATAGCTAAATATGTAATATCTATTTTCATAATGTCTATTGACTTATTTCTCTTTATCCTTCTCCTTGATTCATTACCAGTTTATTACATCCTTGTGATAACATTCCCCCCTAGGCTCTAATAGAAAATCAATTGATCCTTAGAAGCCTTTTTTATCATTAAGGCCTCTACTTTTTTCATTTTCCTTGAATTTATCTCTCATGCAAATTTGTCTCTCTTCACTTTCCTTTTCTCCTATTTTCCTTTATTTCATAAATAAAATGTCAATTATTGCCTCTTTGCCTTTGCTAATGCCTTTGTCAATTTCCATATGCATTAATTAATCACAAGTGATACCCATCACTATGTTTTTCCCAACATTCATCTTGGAATACTTGTCCCATGAACTTGGTCTTATTTTATTTACATGGAAACTGAACAAGGGGTTGTTATAGAGACCAAAAAAATATTGAGAGGGGTGGTGAATCAATATTTTAGCAAATTTTTTTTTGTTGAAAGTAAAAAACACTTAGCTACACAGTAGTAAGCAACAACACACCAATCCCATAATTTCTAGACACAAGATATTAACATGGAAACCCAACTGGGAAAACCACAAGTTATTTTTAATTATGATGCAAAATAAAGATACAACTTCAAATCACATCATTTTTTGTAGGCTACAACCTACTAAGCTTCAACCTTCTCTTTCTTTGCAAGCACCGACTTTTTCATTTTTCACACACCAACTTGAAGGAAGCACCAACTCCCTATTTATCAACACCAACTAAAAGGAAGCACCAACTCCCTGTTTATCAAAAACAACTGAAATGAAGCATTGACTCCATGTTTATCAATACCAACTGAAAGGAAGCACCGACTCCCTATTGTGCAAGCACCTACCCGCACAAACCTTCATATCCCTCTTTCATATAGTTTCAAACTCAGATAAAAAAGACTTCATTGTCATACATTCATAAATAAATTCTTTGTTTTCTCACTTAAACACCCATTCGTTGCTCTCTTTCAATATACTCAATCCTCAAATTCGATCTTTGCAATGTTGCTTATGTTTATATAGATTTAGAGCTTCTTCTATTTATAGTTGATATGTTAATCTTGGATTTATCAACTAGTTTCACTTCAACTCATAGTTTCCCTCTTAACTTGGGCATCAACTACTAGATTGGATTTGTCATGATCATGGACTCTTAATTGTAGGGGAATGAAAAATAATGGGCAAAATGACTTTATATAGCTAATTACATAATATCTATCTTCATAATGTCTATTGACTTTTTCTCTTTATTTGTTGAAATGTGGCAACAAGAATATTCCAATTTTAATTTGTCCTTGAATTAAAATTAGAATTTAGTCTCACTAGCTGCTTGAAAAATAATTAATTAAGTCATATTGAGTTAATTAGTTGGAGAAATTCAAGTTAGAAGTCTTTTTGAAGTCATGCAAAAAGTATCCCTTAAATTAAGGAGATTATCCCTTAATTAAGGAGATAAGATTGAGTTGTATTTGAGTTGTAATTAGTTAGCTCAGTTTACTGAGTTAAGTCCAGTTAAATTAGTTCCAAATTGTTTAAGGAACTAATTGAGAGTTCAGTCAGTTAATGCATGCATGCATCCAACTAGTGTACTCAAGATAACTGAATATTCTCTCATCGATAACTCATGCATGTCTATTATGAGAAAGACCCAGTTGAGATTAAAGACAGAGACGATGTACTATCAGTTTCATGTGTTTTCCTATAAACAAAACTCATACATGCAGAAGGAATTCATTCCTGGAGGATTGCACAGTTTTATAGGGTGTGAGATCAGTGTGAGTGATCAGTGTTACACTTGGTAACAAGAGGATCACCCAGGAGAAACTGCACTAAGAAATAGGAGAATTGGTGAGCAGAGGAGAAGGCCTTTGTATAATAGCTGAGGCTTTCCCCTAAGTATTCTTTTGTGTTTCATGTGCATTGATTCTTCTCTGTTATATGTGTTTCGCTTGATCTTGCTCAAATCTTTTAAGCTTCCGTTAAATGATTGTAGAAGTAGATTAAAGTATTTTGCCTTAGTTATATTGCATTATCATGTTGATCTACAGTCAGAATTTCTACATGGTATCAGGGCAAAGGTTATCGAAGCTGTGAACAATTTACTGAGGAGAGAATTCGAAATTTGAAGTTCAGGGTTGCAGGTGTAAAAATCGAATTCTTATCATACTTCAAGGTTGGCCAATGGCGTTCAATGGCTTGAGACTCGAGTATGCCTTGGATGGTAGCTCGAATTACATAGCATGGAAAGATCACATGGAGGATGTATTAGAAGACAACGACTTGAAGGAATTCATTAATCAAGAAATCCAAAAGCCAGCTTCAACTAATGCACAAGAGTTGGCTGAATGGAAGAAGTGTTTGGCGAAGGCGAGATGGATCATCTTGGAGGGAGTTCGAGACCATATTGTCTTGAGTCTTCGTAGGAAGGATACTCCATTTTCAATGTGGAAGACATTGAAGGACCTCTACCAGAATAGTAGTGACCAGAGGAAATTGGTGCTCAAGGATAAGCTTCAAAGTATCAAGATGGAGAAGGGCGATACTATTTCCTCATATCTAAACAAGCTCACCACTTGCAGAGATGAGCTTAGCAGTGTGGGAATAACTACTGTCGATGATGATATGGTGAGCCTCGCTCTCCTCGGCTTTCCAAAGAGCTAGAATAGCTACCAGGACTCTGTGAATGGAAGGGAGAAACTGTCAGATTGGGAACAATTGTGGTCGGATCTGATGCAAGAGGAGATCACGAGGAGCACACGAGATGGTTCTTCATCTAGGAATGATGATGAAGAAAATTTTGCCTTAGCAAGTAAGGCAAGGAAAGGGAAAGGGAAGGCTTCCCATTCCAAATCGAATTCTTCTCATGGAAGGAAGAAGGTTGACAAGTCTAAAGTGAGATGCTTTAATTGTCACGAGATGGGACATTATGCAACTAATTGCTCATTGAAGAAGTCCAAGAAGGGATCCTTGAAAGGATAGGAAGGTGAGGCATTAGCCTCTCAGTTCGAAAAGGACTTTACCCTCATCGCATGCATGGTTTCATCGATGGTGGGTTGTGTTTGGTATCTTGACAGTGGAGCCTCATTCCACATGACTGGCAATAAAAGTTTATTCAGTACCTTGGAGGAGAAAGACCTCAAGATGTGCATAGAGATGGGTGACGACGGAAAGTACAGTGTTTCAGGAGTGGGCACGGTTGCTTTTCAGAGGGAGCATGGATCTCCTTTCACCTTGACAGATGTGAAGTATGTGCCTGGACTGAAGAAGAACTTGGTATCGGTCACGATGTTGAAGGAGAAAGGCTACGATGTTGTCTTCAGTAAAGGATAGGTGTTCCTGAGACACATAGCCACGAGTCAGACCAAGAGGATTGGGATTCAGGTGAAAAATCTACATAAACTAGAGGTAGATGATTGTGCAACATTGAGTACGAAAGTAGAATTGGTGCAAAGCCAACATATTGGCGAGTTGTGGCATAGGCGGTTGGGCCATTTGCATCATGGAGCTTTGAAGATAATGCAGCAGATATCTATAGGACTTCCCAAAGGTAAACTTGAGCAAGTTGACACATGCAAAGGTTGTACCTTGGGAAAGTACACAAAGTCTTCCTTTCATGATAGAGACAGTCGAGCAAAAGCTATCTTAGAGCAAGTTCATACTGATTTGTGTGGACCATTCTCGACGGCATCCACAACAAAGCAAAGGTATTATGTGATTTTCATCGATCATTTTTCTCGTAAATGCTGGATTTATTTCATGCAGAAGAAGGATCAGACCTTCTCAAAGTTTTGTGAG
Organism: Pinus taeda; assembly: GCA_000404065.3. NCBI lineage: Eukaryota > Viridiplantae > Streptophyta > Pinopsida > Pinales > Pinaceae > Pinus > Pinus taeda. The sequence continues at coordinate 124,286 of APFE031458216.1, read as the reverse complement.
TTCAAAGCTTTGGTCGAGAAAGAGTCAGGGAAGAAGGTCAAGGCCTTGAGAAGTGACAAAGGTGGAGAATATATCTCTCAAGAGTTTAAGGACTTTTGTGCAGCGGAAGGAATTAAATGAGAGTTGACGGCACTATTGGAAATACTGCGGGGGTGAATCAGTATTTCTTTTTCCCACTAATTTTTTACCAGTTAAAACATATATATTCAGAACACAAGATGAACAGCAAGAATAAATGATTTTATTAATATAAACTATGCAGTAAAATAGATACAATATATAGATGGTTGCAATCAGTTGCCAAGCTCCAACTTGGACTTTGGTGAGGCTCCAACCTCCAGAGCACCAACTCTATTTTTCCAAGACACCAATCTTGGACTTAGGAGCAGAAACTCCCAAGGACTTCAATCCTTCCTACTTCTGAGGCTTCAACCCCAAGGACTCCAATCCTACTTACTTTTGAGGCACCAACCCCAAGGACTCCAATCCTTCTTGCTTTTGAGGCACCAACCCCAAGGACTCCAATCCTATCTTGTCAAGGCACTGTTTGATAGTAATCTTTTGCTCTCAGAACTCTTCTCTGCTGAGTTCTGTCTATTTACAGCTTCACTGTAGTCTCCAGGCTACTGTATCAATGACAACCAATCTTCTTAAGAATGAGTCTTTACAACTCTGCACACTGCCCACACATAGTCTCAAATAGCCTTTTTTTTTCTCATTGATATTGTCTTCACACAACTTTAGTCAGTTTACTTTTAGCTGCACTAAACTCTGTATAAAGAACAACTTTTTGTTCAATCTTATGTTCTCATTGTCACAATGAATGCTTCAGCATGACTGTTTCTCTACTGGCTACTTCTCCCCTTTGAATGCCTACTGTTCTGTTGGTCCTTTACACGGCCTCTATTTCCTCCAGCGTATTTCAGCAACTTTCAGCAGCTACAGCAGCCTTCACCAACGTTCACCAACAACTTCATACAATGCTTAACCACCTCTGCTACTTCTACTACCTAATATTCTAGTTCTTTGCCACACCAAAAAAAAACTCCAACAACAACAACAGCAGCAACAACAATAGCAACAACAGCAACAGCAACAGCAGAAGCAGCAGCAGCAACAACAACAACAACAACAAAAGCAACAGCAACAACAACAACAACCTATTTTTACTATTTTATACATTCTCATGCCTTTGTCCATTCTTTTCCGCTTACTCAATGGCTCTTTGGCTTCCTCCCGCTCGCTTGAGCTTCGGCTTCCTCAACACTCGCTCGACCTTCTGACTTCCCTCCTCCATTTGCTTTAGCTTCCTCATGTTTACGATGTGCTGAAAATATAATGTCGTCACAGAGGTGTTTCAGCAACGCAGAAATATAATTTCGTCACTGAGGTGTTTCAGCAACGCCGAAATATAATTTCGTCACTGAGGTGTTTCAGCAACGCCAAAATATAATTTCGTCACTGAGGTGTTTCAGCAACGCCGAAATTGGTGTTTTAGCAACTGAGAAATTGGTATTTTAGCAACTTTTCTCTAACTTTTTCAACTGTGTTCAACAGTTGTTAAAGCATGCATACATGTGTTTTACAAGCCCGATAACATAACCTGCTCATACAATATAAACTCTACCTTTTTCACTCCGTCAGTGTATTTTCATATGAGTCTAAATCTTCCGCCTCCGATAGCTCTGTTTACGTTAAATGCATATACATGTCTTTGCCGCCATATGCATGTTTATGTTCCACTTGGCTCCTCTTGGCTTGGTCTGCTCCTCTTGTGGCTCTGTTCTGCTTGCTTTGTTGCTCCAATGGTTGTTTGCTCCTCTTCTTTGGCTCTGTCTCCTTCCTTGAATGTTGCCATATTGACATTAATGACAATCTATGTCCAACAATCTCCCCCTTTGTTATTGATGGCAATATTCTTCTACTCTTTCCCCCTTTGACATCAATGGCAAAGGAATGCATACAGACTCCCCCTGTCAAACTGCTCCCCCTGTCCTGCTGCATCTTTATGAATGAACTTGAGTGATGATAAAGAAATAACCCCCATCTTTTGTCGCAGATGTTCGAATGCTTCTCGAGGAAGAGGTTTTGTGAAAATATCAGCTATCTGCTCCTTTGTATTGATGTATTCCAGGATGATGTTTTGTTCAGTTACTTTCTCACGGAGGAAATGATACTTGATTGGTATATGTTTGGTTCTTGAGTGCATCACTGGATTTTTGCTGACACTGATAGCACTTGTGTTGTCACAATAGACAGTAATTGGTTGATCTGTACATATGTCGAGATCTTTTAGAGCTTCCTTCATCCATAGTATCTGAGAACAATAGTCTGCTGCAGCAATATACTTGGCTTCGGTTGTGGATAATGATATGGATGACTATTTTTGGTTGAGCCAGGATACCAAACAGTCTCCTAGGAAGAATGCTTTTCCACTAGTACTTTTCCGATCATCTATACTTCCGGCCCAATCAGCGTCGGTGTATGCAATTACTGTTAGTGTTGAGTTCTTTGGGTACCAAAGACCTAAATCAAAAGTTCCCTTCAGATATCTGAGAATTCTTTTTACATCTAATAAATGGGATTGTTTGGGAGCAGATTGAAATCTTCCCACCATTCCTACTGCTTGCATTATGTCTGGTCGTGTAGCTGTTAAGTATAGAAGGGCTCCAATCATTGACCTCTAATGAGTTGCATCTACTAGAGGGAAGTCATCATCTTTGCTCAGTTTGCAGTTTGTGGTCATAGGTGTGCTCATGGGTGCACAGTCCTCCATTCCATATTTTTTGAGCATGTCTTTTAGATATTTGGTTTGAGATATACACAATCCTACTCTGGTTTGAGATATTTGAAGTCCAAGGAAGTGGGACAGCTCTCCTATCATTGACATCTCAAACTCTTTTGACATGTTTTGAGAAAATTCATGGCTCATTTCATCACTATTACTAGCAAAAATCAGATCATCGACATAAACAAGAGTAGCTAGTAACTTGGCTTCATTTGTCTTTATGTATAGATTACTTCCAACCACTCCCTTTTTGAAGCCTTGTTGTTGTAGGTAGTGATCCAATCTTGCATACCAAGCTCTAGGAGCTTGTTTCAATCCATATAAAGCCTTTTTCAACTTACAGACTAGGTCCTTTCCTACTGTTAGATCAAAACCTTCTGGCTGCTCCATGTAGAGTTCCTCTTTGAGTTCCCCATTTAGAAATGTTGATTTCACGTCCATTTGATAGAATTTGAATCTTTTTTAGCAAGCAAATGCTAAGAACATCCTGATAGCTTCCATACGGGCCACTGGTGCAAATGTCTCTTCAAAGTCAATTCCTTTAATTTGTGAATAGCCTTTGCAGACAAGTCTTGCCTTGTTCCTGATAACCTGTCCTTCCTCATTCATTTTATTTTTGAACACCCATTTGCTTCCTATTATGTTTTTGTCCTTTGGACGAGATACCAACTCCCATGTCTTGTTCTTCTCAACTTGGGACATTTCTTCTTCCATGGCTTTTACCCAATGAGGATCATTACTTGCTTCTGCAAATGTTTCTGGTTCTATCATAGATAGGAGGGCAATGACTTTTCTCTTGGGTGTGATTGTTATCCTTCTTCGGGTCTGCACACCTTCATCTGTATCTCCAATGATCTGCTCTTCTGGATGATGTCTTTGGACATACTTCATCTTGAAGGGGTATTAGGTGGTTCTCTTTCCTCTTCTTCTTCTTCTTCCTCATTTATTTCTTCTTCTTTGGGTTCTTCTTCTTCAATGAGAGAGTCATCTTCATGTTCTTTAATTTCCCTTTCTGGAAGATCTTCATCAACCTTTACATCAATGCTTTCCACTATTTTCTTCGGTCGATAATTGTAGCACTTGTAAGCCTTGCTTCGTGTAGAGTATCCAAGAAATATCCCTTCATCAACCCGAGAATCAAACTTTCCAGGTGAGCCATCATTTTTTTTTATGAAGCACTTGCTTCCAAAGATCTTGAAGTACTTCACCGAAGCAGGTCTTCCTTTCCATAGCTCATAAGGAGTTTTTTCACAATTTGGTCTTAATTGAGTTCGATTCAGTGTATAGACAGTTGTCCCTACTGCTTCTCTCCAAAATCTAGGCTGTAAGTCTGCTGCTAATAGCATAGGTCTTGCCATTTCTTGGAATGTTTGGTTTCTTCTTTCAACTACCCCATTTTGCTGAGGTGTTCTGGCAGCTGAGAATTCCCTTTTAATTCCATGATTATTACAGAACTCACTAATCTCGTTTGATGTGAACTCTCCTCCTCTGTCTGTTCTCAGGCACTTAATTTTTAAATCTTTTTCATTTTCTACAAGGGCTTTTAGATTCTTAAAACACTCAAAAGTTTTAGATTTATACTTTATGAAATATATCCACATCATTCTAGTATAATTATCAACAAATAATACAAAGTACCTTTCTCCTTGGAGTGCTTGACTTCTAGTTGGCCCACACACATCAGCATGAATGATCTCCAAGGGCTTCGAAGTATAGAGCTCTTTTGTCTTATGGATGGTTCTGGTCTGCTTTCCATGTTGACATGGACCACACACTACTTGATTTAGTTTGGACAGCCTTGGGATGTCTCGTACAACTTTGATCTTGCTGATATTGATCAAATTTTCGAAGCTTGTATGTCCAAGTCGCTTGTGCCACAACCAACTCTCATATGTCTGACTCAAGTAGCATTTATTTTCTTGAACCTTATTCAATATGTAAATGTTGTCTGGTGTTCTCACCCCTTTTACCACAAGTTTCCCTGAGGTAGAGTTCTTTATTTCACAGTCTTTTGTGATGAAAACAAGCTTATGTCCTTGATCACAGATTTGGCTGACACTCAGGAGGTTGTGTTTGAGTCCGTCAACTAGCAGAGCATCTTGAGCTTTTCCTTTTCCATTGATCAGAGTAACTGTTCCTTTTCCTGCAATTCTGCCTGATCAGGACACACTCCCTTCCTTTTTTTCTCAGTGAGACAAACTTCCTTCTGTCTCCTATCATGTGTCTGGAGCACCCGCTATCTACAAACCACTGGTTTTCATTATTTTGAGCATATAGAGCCAGGCCGCATTTGTCCATGCTGGAGTTCTTGCTACTCGTCTTTCTTCCTTTGAGTGGGAAGTCTTGTTCATAGTGTCCATTATTGTAGCAGAAAGAGCAAATCAGATCAAATTTGGTCAAGGGATCAAATGAATTGAAGGTTTTGATTTCTCCCTGCCTTTTGGGGGCATATGAGTTGATTATTCGATCATTTGGCTTTGTCTTTTCACTTCTATGAGCCATACAATGTATGGCTTGACGACCAAAGTTTTTACAGTGAAAGCAGTGTCCAAGAAAGAAGGTTTTGTACTTGTTGAAGCAACCACGGTTTGAGTCGATTTCCTTCATGGGAATTACTCCTCCTTCGTTCTTTGGATTTGTGATGGACCCTTGGTGGAGTACAGGTTTGTATTTGTTGTAGTGTCCATGATTCGACTCCACATTCTTCTTTGGAGTAATTCTCTCCTCATTCTTGGGATCTAGGATGCACTTTTGATACCATACTTTTTCTTCTTTTGGATTGTAGGAAAGTGCATCAGCATAGCTTTTCGCACTATTCTTAGTGCTTGAAGATTCTCCTTTGAAACCTATTCCAGACTTGTCATGTTGAGGTTTTTGATTTTTCAGAATAGTCTCAAGCATTTGAGAGCTTTTACGACCCTTTTTAATTTGCTCCAACTCCTTTCTCTGGACACTATTTCGGCCTCACGTTCTTCACAAGTCTCTTCCTTTTCTTTAAGCTTTGTTTCCAATAGATCTTCTCTCCTTCTTATTTCCTCATTTTCCACTTTGAGAGAAATGATTTTGTTCCGTAGTTTCTCATTTTCTTCGATGGCGCTTATTAGCAGTTCATCTACATTTCCTTCCAGCCCTAAGTCATCATCATCTGCAAGTGCCATGAATAATGCTTCTTAGCTTCCATCATGATCACTTTCCTCATCTAATTTCTTTTTGATAACCATAAACTCGTCCTCATCAGACTCATCTTGCTTGGAGAGGAAGTTTTTCTTATTGAACCCTTTCTTTTTGTGTGCCATTCTTTTAGAATTTCCTTCATCATCACTGTCATGTTTATGAGGACATTTTGCTACATAATGACCTATTTTACCACATTTAAAACAGATAAGAGGGTACTTGCCTTTAAGCTTAGATCCTCTCTTCAGCCTTCGTACAAATTGAGCCAATTCTGATTCCACATTTGACTCATCACTAGAGTCATTCCTTTCTTTCCCCTTCTTTGACTTTGAGGCCTTGAATGCTGCATCTTTGGAGCTTGGGCCACCTTTCCTCATTTCATAGGTAGTAAGAATTCCATGGATTTCATCTATTTTGAGTGTATCTAGATCCTTTGCTCCTTCTATAGTGCTTATTTTGGAGTCAAATCTGTCTGGAAGGGACCTTAATACTTTTTGAACAATGGTGCTTTCTTCAACTTTTTTGTCCAATCCTTTCAGGGAATTTACCACTTCAGATACTCGGAGGAGGTATGCTGCTATATCTTCTTCATCTTCCATCCTCAAACTTTCAAATTGTCTTCTGTGAGTTTGAAGCTTTGCCTTTTTGACTTTTGAGTCTCCATCGTACAAGCCAACTAGCTTCTCCCACATTTCTTTGGCAGAGGTACAATGCATGATTTTTGTAAACTCAGAATCAGCGATTCCACTAGTGATGGAGTTCATGGCCTTTGCATTTGCGATGTAGGCTTTCCTCTCGTCTTGGTCTGTTGGAAGAGTGGAAGTCGTTTGGTATTCATTTTGACAAAAATGCCAGACTTCAGGTCCAAGGGACATTAAGTAGTAGGTCATTCTTTTCTTCCAGAAACCAAATTTAGTGCCATCGAACAAAGGAGGTCTTCCTAATGCCTTGTGATTTCTCATCATGGTTGCGGATCCTTCTTCAAGCTGTTAGGCTAGTATGAAGAAGCCTGCTCTGATACCAATTGTTGGAAATACTGTGGGGGTGAATCAGTATTTCTTTTTCCCACTATTGTTTTACCAGTTAAAACATATATATTCAGAACACAATATGAACAGAAAGAATAAATGCTTTTATTAATATAAACTATGCAGTAAAATAGATACAATATATAGATGGTTGCAATCAATTTCCAAGCTCCAACTTGGACTTTGGTGAGGCTCCAACCTCCAGAGCACCAACTCTATTTTGCCAAGACACCAATCTTGGACTTAGGAGCACAAACTCTCAAGGACTTCAATCCTTCCTACTTCTGAGGCTTCAACCCTAAGGACTCCAATCCTACTTAATTTTGAGGCACCAACCCCAAGGACTCCAATCCTTCTTGCTTTTGAGGCACCAACCCCAAGGACTCCAATCCTATCTTGTCAAGGCACTGTTTGATAGTAATCTTTTGCTCTCAGAACTCTTCTCTGCTGAGTTCTGTCTATTTACAGCTTCACTATAGCCTCCAGGCTACTGTATCAATGACAACCAGTCTTCTTAAGAATGAGTCTTTACAGCTCTGCAAACTGCCCACACATAGTCTCCAATAGCCTTTTTTTCTCACTGATAATGTCTTCACACAGCTTTAGTCAGTTTACTTTTAGCTGGACTAAACTCTGTATAAAGAATAACTTTTTGTTCAATCTTATGTTCTCATTGTCACAGTGAATGCTTCAACATGATTGTTTCTCTGCTGGCTGCTTCTCCCCTTTGAATGCCTATTGTTATGTTGGTCCTTTACATGGTTGGCCTCTATTTCCTCTAGCGTATTTCAACAACTTTCAGCAGCTGCAGCAACCTTCACCAACGTTCACCAGCAACTTCATACAATGCTTAACCACCTCTGCTGCTTCTGCTACCTCATATTCTGGTTCTTTGCCACACAAAAAAAAAATCTCCAACAACAATAGCAGCAACAGCAACAACAACAACACGAGCAGCAGCAACAACAACAACAACAGCAACAACAGAAACAGCAACAGCAACAACAATAGCAATAGCAGCAACAGCAACAGTAACAACAACAACAGCAACAACAACAACAACAACAACAACAACAACAACAACAACAACAACAACAACAGCAACAGCAACAACAACAACAACAACAACAACAACATGCTTTTACTGTTTTATACATTTTCATGCCTTTGTCCATTCGTTTTCGCTTACTCAATGGCTCTTTGTCTTCCTCCTCACTCGCTTGAGCTTCGGCTTCCTCAACACTCGCTTGACCTTCTGACTTCCCTCCTCCATTCGCTTTAGCTTCCTCATGTTTACGATGTGCTGAAAATATAATTTTGTCACGGAGGTGTTTCAACAACGCCGGCATATAATTTTGTCACGGAGGTGTTTTAGCAACGCCGAAATATAATTTCGTCACGGAGGTGTTTTAGCAACGCCGAAATTGGTGTTTCAGCAACGCCGAAACTGGTGTTTCAGCAACGCCGAAACTGGTGTTTCAGCAATGCCGAAACTGATGTTTCAGCAACGGATAAATTGGTGTTTTAGCAACTTTTTTCCAACTTTTTCAACATTGTTCAACACCTGTTAAAGCATGCATACATGGGTTTTACAAGCTCGATAATGTAACTTGCTCATACAATATAAACTCTACCTTTTTCACTCCGTCAGTGTATTTGCATATGAGTCTAAATCTTCTGCCTCCGATAGCTTTGTTTTCGTTAAATGCATATACATGTCTTTGCTGCCATATGCATGTTTATGCTCCACTTGGCTCCTCTTAGCTTGGTCTGCTCCTCTTGCGGCTCAGTTCTGCTTTCTCTGTTGCTCCGATGGTTGTTTGCTCCTCTTCTTTGGCTCTGTCTCCTTCCTTGAATATTGCCATATTGACATCAATGACAATCTGTGTCCAACAGGCACCTCATAACCCACAGCAAAATCGAGTGGCCGAGAGGAAGAATATAACTATTGTAGGGGTAGCATTGGTGATACTGCATGACCAAGGCCTACCACTTCACTTGTGGGCCGAGGCATGCAACACATCGGTCTATTTGCAGAATAGAAGCCCACATCACATACTTGGGATGAAGACACTAGAGGAAGCTTTCTCCGGTAAGAGACCAGATGTGGGTCACTTCAGTATCTTTGGCTCATTGGTATATTTCCATGTGATAAAGGATGCACGGAAGAAGCTTGAACCGACAACAAAGTTGGGGATACTTGTGGGGTACACTAATACACCCCACAACTATCGAGTGCACTTTCCTACCAGTCGAAGGATAGTGGTTCATAGAGATCTCAAGTTTGATGAGTAGAAGGCCATGCGAGTTTCCCTTGAAAGGGAGCTCCAACTACAGGTTGTGGAGGAACTCTTGGTTCCTAAGGAAGAGGAGCCTTAGACTAATGTGGAGCAGTGCATCAGAGGTTCCATGAGTGGAGACATCCACTCAATCAGAGTCTTTCAGAGATGGACGGAAACGCACAAGAGAGGCTGACAGATTTTTGGAGGATGCGAGAGAGAATGTGGGAGCACCATCTTCTCAACACAGACAGAGGAGGTCACCTGAGAGGTACACTGGATACATGGCCCTTGTTGAGGAATGTGTTGAGACTGAGCCATCTTCCTTTAAGGAAGCAATGCAACAGCCGATTTGGGTTGATGCTATGGTGGAGGAGTATGACTCCATAGTTCGGAACAGTGTTTGGGACGTGGTTCCAAGACCGGGGAACAAGTCAGTTATGAGTTCCCGTTGGCTTTACAAGGTAAAGCAAGCTGCTGATGGTAGTGTGGAGAAGCATAAGGAAAGATTTGTTGTCTGTGGCTTTTCACAGGTCGAGGGGATAGACTATGATGAAACTTTTGCTCTTGTCGCAAGGTACTCATCTATCAGATTGATGTTGGCACTATCAGCACCGATGTGTTGGAAGATCCATCAGATGGATGTGAAGACTGCATTCCTCAATGGAAAGATTGAGGAAGAGGTGTTCATAGAGCAGCCAGAAGATTTTGAGACCTTCGATTGTGAGTTGCATGTGTGCCGACTCAAGAGAGATTTGTATAGGTTGAAGCAAGTGCCTCATGTTTGGTACACTAAGATAGACAACTACTTCACTGGGTTGGGCTTCACAAAGAGTGAAGCGGATGCGAACTTGTACCATATCATGGTGAAAGGTAAGTCGTTGATAATTGTACTTTATTTTGATGATCTCATATTGACAAGTGATGATAAGTTGATCATGTCTTGCAAGGAGGACCTTGCAAGAGAATTCGAGATGAAAGACATGGGTCTCATGCATTACTTCCTTGGCATGGAAGTGTGGCAGAAGGATGGGGAGTTGCTTGTGTCTCAGGGCAAGTATGACAAAGAGATACTCAGGAGATTCCACATGGAGAAGTGCAAGCCCATGTAGACTCCTCTAGCAGGTAACTGGAGGAAGGAGGATGTTATTTCAGGAGAAGTAGTAGAGGCTACTGTGTACAAGCAACTTATGGGTTCACTGATGTACTTCATGAACACACGACCAGATTTGTGCTATGCAGTGAACCAATTGAGTCAAGTGATGGTTCAGCCTACCAAGATGTTTTGGAAGGTGGAAAAGCATGTTTTGAGATACCTCAGAGGCACATCTCAATATGGATTATGGTACAAATGCACAGAGGGAGTGAAGCTACAGGTCTTCACTGAAGCAGATTGGGCAAGGAGTCCATCAAATTGGAAGAGCACATCAGGAGGGATTTTCAACCTTGGGTTAGCTGCAGTTTCTTGGTAGAGCAGGAAATAGAGGTCGGTTGCACTCAGCTCGGCAGAGGCTGAACACATGGTTGCAAGTCAGGCAACATGTGAGGCCATCTGGATGTGGAAAATCTTAGTTGGTTTGTTTGATCAGAGGATGGATCCAACTGTGATCTATTGCAATAATCAGAGTTGTATCAAACTCTCTAAGAATCCAGTATTTCATGGTAGGTCCAAGCACATCGACATCCGGTATCATCATCTCAAAGACTGTGTGGCGAGGAGGATCATGTCGATGTAGTACATTTCGACTGAGGAGCAAGATGCAGACATTTTGACAAAGGCATTGTCAAAATTTAAATTCGAGTTCCATAGAGAGAGGATTGGGGTGGCAGATAATCCCTTTCTTGTTGAGAGGGAGTGTTGAAATGTGGCAACAAGAATATTCCAATTTTAATTTGTCCTTGAATTAAAATTGAGAATTAAAATTCGAATTTACTCTCACCAGCTGCTTGAAAAATAATTAATTAATTCATCTTGAGTTAATTAGTTGGAGAAATTCAAGTTAGAAGTCTTTCTGAAGTCATGCAACAGTTATCCCTTAAATTAAGGAGATAAGATTGAGTTGTAATTAGTTAGCTCAATTTACTGAGTTAAGTCGAGTTAAATTAGTTCCAAACTATTTGAGGAATTAATTGTGAGTTCAGTCAGTTAATGCATGCATGCATCCAACTAGTGTAATCCAGATAACTGAAGATTCTATCATCGATAACTCATGCATGTCTATTATGAGAAAGACTCAATTGAGATTAAAGACATGGACAATGTACTATCAGTTGCATGTGTTTTCCTATAAAAAAGACTCATGCATGCAGAAGGAATTCATTCCTTGAGGATTGTGCAGTTTTACAGGGTGTGAGATCAGTGTGAGTGATCAGTGTTACACTTGGTAATAGGGGATCAACTAGGAGAAATTGCGCTAGGAAATAGGAGAATTGGTGGGCAGAGGAGAAGGCCTTTGTATAATTCTGAGATATTTCCAAGTTGTAATGATAATACAGATAGTGGGGTTTTTAGCTGAGGCTTTCCCCTGAGTATTCTTCTGTGTTTCATGTGCATTGATTCTTCTTTGTTATGTGTGTTCCGCTTGGTCCTTCTCAAATCTTTTAAGCTTCCATTAAATGATTGTAGAAGTAGATTAAATTATTTTGCCTTAGTTATATTGCATTATCAGGTTGATCTACAGTCAGAATTTCTACATTATCCTTCTCTTTGATTCATTACAAGTGTATTACATCCTTGTGATAACATTTCCCCCTAGGCTATAATAGAAATTCAATTGATCCTCATAAGCCTTTTTATCATTGAGGCCTCTATTTTATTCATTTTCCTTCATTTTTCCTTCAATTTCTCTCTCATGCAAAATTGTGTCTCTTCACTTTCCTTTTCTCTTATTTTCATTTATTTCATAAATAAAATGCCAATTATTTCCTCTTTGTATTTGCAAATGCCTTTGCTAATTTCCATAGCCATTAATTAATCGCAAGTGATACCCATCACTATGTTTTGCCCAAAATTCAGCTTGGAATATGTGTCCCATGACCTTGGTCTCATTTTATTTACATGGAAAATCAATGAGGGGATGTTACAAAAACCAAAGAAATATTGAGAGGGGTGGTGAATCAATATTTTAGCAATTTTAAAAATTCTTTGCTGAAAGTAAAAAAACACCTAGTTGCACCATAGTAAGCAACAACACACCAATCTCATAAATTCTAGACATAAGCTATTAACATGGAAACCCAAATGGGAAAACCTCAAGCTATTTTTAATATGATGCAAAATATAGATACAACTTCAAATCACGTCATTTTTTGTAGGCTACAACCTACTAAAATTTTCGACCTTCTCTTTCTTTGCAAGCACCAACTTGTTCATTTTCACACACCAAGTTGAAGGAAACACCAACTCCCTGTTTATCAACACCAACTCCCTGTTTGTCAACACCAACTAAAATGAACCACTCACTCCTTGTTTATCAATACCAATTGAAAGGAAGCATTGACTCCCTATTGTGCAAACACCTACCTGCACAACCCTTCATATCCCTCTTTCATATAGTTTTCAAACTGATATAAAAAAGGCTTCATTATCATACATTCATAGTTAAATTATTTTTTCTTCTCACTTAAACACCCATTCGTTGTTCTCTTTCAAGATAATAAATTCTCAAATTCGATCTCTACAACGTTTCTTATGTTTATATAAATTTAGAGCTTCTTATATTTATAGTTGATATGTTAATCTTAGATTTATCAACTAGTTTCACTTCAACTCTGTTATGGATTTAACTATTGTTTGTATTGTTGTTTAGTTAATTAGATTATCTTCTCTGATTGTTTGTCTTTGTTTAAATTTCAAGAGTTATTCTTAGGTTAACTCTATTATATTGATGCTTCATTGTGTTCACACACGTTGTTCTGATTTGAACTCTATTAGCATGTTTTAATTTTAGCATTTGAACATCCAATTTACAATGCAAAACATCTAGTTTCAAACAGTGTCATGCTCTTAACTTTTAGCTCTTTGTCACATAAGATTGTGACATTAGAACCGTGTGCTAGCCATCAGAGGATTTCAGAGCTCCTTGCCTCAATATCGCTCTTAAACTTCAACACTTGTGCATATGACTAAGGCCCATAATCAACAACTTAAGTGCAAAGGGTTTTTGGCTCTACTATATGCTCGATTAGCTTCCATGCCCTTAACCTACAATACTCAACTCATGAGCCTGTGGTCTCAAACTTTGCCTTAAGTGTAAGAGGTGCTTATCTTTACACATGTTTAAAAACCTTTGTGCCCTTAGCCTTTAGCTCTTGGATATTATATGCCTAAAGGCCAAAAATGCACCTTAAGTCTAAAGGTGAAAACACTCACAAACTAGCTCCTTGGCGCATATTCCAAAAATATGACATCACTAGCCTACCACATGTGTTCCTATCATTGGGCCATGTTGTCATACTAGCCATGTTAGAGTCCACTTGTCAACACCTCAACACTTTTTAGCCATTCACATGCTACCACTTGTCATTGACATCCATCTGTTAATGTGGAAATTCCTGTATGGCATTTTTTGTCTTGCGTCACGCTCATCGCGTCAAGTCTCCATAACCTCTTCAACTTAAACTAGCACAACAAATTAACATCATCATTTGCCACATAAAACTCTTTGAGTGGTGCCATGTGTCACTCAGATTTGACCCATTTGGCCACCCAAAGGGCTGGATTTCATCCTACTACATTTCACATTACCAAGGCACCATGTCATCACTTGTATGCCACCTGTATAGAACATGTCTCTTCATCATTGGGCCACATCAAAGCCTTTTCACTTTCCTATTGGTCCACGTTGTTTAGTTGTTATTATGTAGAAATTAATAGAAAATTTCTACTACCGATGAATTTGAACTAAAAACAAGAGATTATGAATTTCATCTACAATTATGCGGAATGGAAATCATAATTTAGAAACACATGCAATGACATGCAACCATCAAAACCATAAGAAAACAATGATTTTACAAGGTAACCCAACTGCGGAAAATCCCTCCATTGCTTTTCATAAATCAGATGAGAATGAGAAACTATTACAATGTCTTGCTTCAACTTTGAAGCACACCCTGCACTATAAACCTATTCTCCTACTAACTGTCCTGCTCTGGCCAACACTTAGCCAATTCAAGGCTCTATCTTGCTCCTATTTCCTTGCACGTTCCTTGAGGAAATTAGTTCCTAAAAGTTAGGAATTTCCTCCTAATTTCTTGCGCAATTCCCAAGGAAGGATTCACCTGCTTAATTTCCAAGCCTGTACACTCAACTAATATATAATTGATAATTACAATGTGCCTTTTCATCCACTCCAACTATCCAATTCAAATTCTATGCATGTCTAGGCTATTTTTGGTTGATTGATTAGTTTAATTGAGAGATCATTGAGTTAAAAATAGTTACTACTCAACTGACCTTCAACTAACTCAATTAGTTTCTTAAGCTTAGTTAACTAAGTCAAACTGAAAATAATTGAACTAGATTGCTAAATTTTAGCAATCACTACACACACAACTCTACTTCTATCCTATAACTTGAATTTATTGAGTAAACTAGTAGACAAAGCCATGTCACATGGGTTAACTACAATCCAAGCCATCCTGTTGATGTGGAAGATCAAATTATTAGATTTGACTAAGGCACAAGTCAAATTTAGACTTTCTCACTACAATTTCTAACATGTTAAGGGCCAGTTGACATCCACTTGTCACCAATACAGAGGGGTCCTAAGTGTATGTTTTTGCGTTGATTTCCTTTGTTATTCAAAAATACCCGGGGCGTCAATTTTCACATTATTAACTAGACTTCTCATGCTTGAAAATTTTCCGTCCACACCTTTGTCAACCATGCCATACTCCAAGTCACATCTTGGCTTGATCATCCATGGCGGGAGCTGAGATTTCATGTCTGATGATGAACAAATTCTCATCTCTTGGATTCTGTCTACCACGGCACTATAGAACCTTCATGGAAGGACGTGAATTTCTTTGTCTGATAATGAACATATCTCTTTCTCCTGGAGTTTGTCAACTATCATACCATCAACAACATGTTAACATCATTGCTAACTGGCTGCCACATTATCTAAGTCTATCAATGATACTTTGCTATGCATCTTTTCCTCCACCTCATCTACGATGCAACATATGTCACTTGACGAAAGTTTACCTGTCTTACATGTTATGTCAATCACAACTCCTATCCAAAGGCTTTTCCAACCAAAACTTCCATGAACCGTCATTAAATTACAAGTTAGATGACGAGAAAAAGCCTACAGTGTGCCTTCTGTCAGCTTATGTGGAACCATGCCCCTACAGAACCTTGCGAAACTTCAAACTATCATAATTTTGTATCCCTTAACAGTTTTTCCAAGTGCCATATACCATTGAAAAGGTCTCTCACAAGGTTATCCAACTGACCACTTTACATATGATTTTGAACAATTTACCTGTAGACAAAATTCCTTCAAGGATAAGCTACATCTTAATAGTAATCATCAACAAAGTCTCAACAAACTCCACATAAACTTATATTTACTTGTTCACTTGACATCAATTTCAACACTTCTCTCAATAGGATATGTGTGGAGGTAGATTTGGATAAGGGGATCTCCACAAAAATAACCCTAAATATGTGTATAAATTTGATAGAAATTACAATTGCTCAAGATTTCAAACTGAAAAACAAGAGACACAATTCTACTTTACTGATCTGCGGAATGGAAATCACAATTTAGAACAACATGCATATACACGCAACAAGCAAAATCACAAGTATACAATGATTTATAGGTGAAACCAACTAGGAAAAAACCCCTCAAGCCTCTTTACATTAATTAGTTGACTAGAGAATCTATTACAATTGCTTGCTCCAGCTCTTAGCACAACCTGCAAAAGAATATTTGTTCTCTCTATTGAATGAGAGCCTCTAGCCAACTCTCAGCCAATTATCTACTCCTCCAACCTCTTATTTCCTTGCGCAAATCTGAGCAAATTCAAGCTTCTAAACAATAGGGAAGTCCCTATTTCCTTTTGCAATTACCAAGGAATTGATTTCCTGACTGCATGCAACAACTGTACACTCAAATCATATACAACTCATGTTACACTGGCCTTGTATCCTCCACTCCAGCTGAGAAATTCGAATTCCATGCATCCATTAGCTATTTTGGGATGATTAATCAGTTAAATGACATATCTCTGAGTTAGACTGTTATCCCATTTCTCAATTGACCTTCCACTGACTCTATCAATAGTTAGAGGTTAGTTAACTGAATACAACTGAAAATAACTAAACTAGATTGCTAAAATTCAACAATCACACATGCATGAATGAACTCCAAGCCCACTAACTCGAATTTACTGAGCTAACTAAGCAACAAGAGCCATGTCACACTAGTTAACTGCCTTCAAGTTGCCATGCTGATGTGGAAATTTGATTTAATCAATTTGACTAAGGCCAAAGTCAAATTGAGTCTTTCTTGCTACATTTTTTTAACACTCCCTCTTAGCAAGAAAGGGATTTTTCACCACCCCTATCATGCACCTGTGGAATTTGAATTTACCTCTTGACAATGCCTTTATCAAGATGTCAACATCTTGCTTCCTAGTTGGAATGTATTATAACAAAAAAATTATCCTTTGCAAATAGTCTCGCAAATGATGATATCGAATATAAATGTGCTTGGACCTATCATGAAATATCGGATTCTCGGAGAGCTTACTACAACTATGATTATCACAATATATCATTGTCATATCCATCTCCTCACTAAAAGGACCCACAAGTATTTTCCTCATCTATATGGCCTCACATGTTGCTTGACTTGCAACCATGTATTCAACCTCTATTGAGCTTAGTACCACAAACCTTTGCTTCCTACTGTACCAGGAAATAACTGCGGACCCAACACTGAAGTTAGCACCTAAAGTTCTTTTCTTTTCTGATGGAATCCCTGCCCAACTTGCATCGGTGAAGCCTTGAAGCTTCACTCCCTTTGTCCTCTTGTACCATAATGTAATGCCCCACTTAAATCTTATCCTACAATTTTGTTAATATTTACATTATCTAGAAATATTTAGAAACATTGGTCTAATAAAAAATTCATGATTTCCATTATTCAAATTCCCCACTTACCTTCTCCAATTAAATATTAGGTAGGATATGGTCTCCTTCCATTATTTCATAATATATGTATTCATTTCACATTACCCAATGTAACCCTCGCATTTCTAAGGAGAAGAAATGGTCCTCTCCATGTAATTACATCTTCACATTCCCCAAATGGTACCCTCACTAATTACTTGAGAAGACAATATGTCCTCTCCATCTTATTATCATAATAATATTATCATTCACTATTCCGCCAATGTACCTCACATTCTAAGGAGAAGATGGTCCTCTCCATGTAATTACATCACCTCACATTCCAAATATAAATTTTCAGATTTACTTGGGAGAAAACATGATCCTTTCCCATTAAATTTTCAATTTTATATTCATCTCACATTTCCAAATGTACTCCTAGCTTACTTGGGAGAAGAGAAGTCAACTGTAAGGATGGATGAGAAGTTAATGACATTAATGAGAGGTGGTTGAGATGGAGAAGGGAAGGAGGGTATAAATAGGGAAGGGGGAAGGAAGAAGAGGGGAGGTTGGGTTCTTGCTTATGATTATGGGGGTTGGTTGTGATTGTTTGGACTTGCTATGATTTTGGGAGACCTTGGAAACCTATGGATTTTTCTTGGGTTTGAGAGGAGGAAAGTATTGTTATCTGGTTTTGCACATTCTTCTTGAGGACACACTATATCTGGTTGGACTTGGGCACGGAGGGCTAGGGAACCTTTGGAGGTTTCCTGGGCTAGGAATTTGTTTCCTAGTTGGCTGGGAGGTAAATCTGGTTGGGTCGGTGAAAAGGAGCGTTCAGCTGGAGCTATAAGACAAAGGTATCATCATCAATCGCCGGAACATGTATTTTTCCATGGACTACTCTTGTTAAGTTGATATCAATGGAATGCTCACCTTAATTTATGTTGCTTATGATAAAATGATAAGATGTTAAATGTTTAAAGCTTTGTGAGAAGGTCAACAAGCTCCTTTTATTACTTTTAAATTAACAGGAAAATAGATCTGTTAATGTATAATAGATTGAGGCTCTAATAATTGGAATCGGGTTCTTACACATAATCCATACTCAGTAGTGCCTCTGAGGTACTGCAACACATGTTTTGTTGCCTTCCAATACGGCTTGGTAGGCCTCACCATAGCTTAACTAAGATGGTTTAATGCATAGCACATGTCGGGTCTTGTGTTCACAAGATACATCAAAGACCCCACAAGCTACTTGTAAATGGTAGCATCAAACTTTTCATCTGAAGTAGCATTCTCCTTCCTCTAGTTTGTAGCTAGAGGTGTGTCCATAGGCTTACAATTCTCCATGTGAAATCTCTGAAGCATTTCAAAGGCACACTTCCCATGAGACACAAAAAATTCACCATCACCTTGCCATACTTCCAGCTTGAGGAAGTAATGCATTAAGCCCATATCTTCATCTCAAATTCCCTTGAAATATCGTATTTGCAAGAGTGGATCAGTTGCTCATCACTTATCAATATTAAATCACCAACATACAAAACAAGAATAAGCAACTTACTATTTACCACAATGTGATAGAGGTTCGCATCTGCTTCACTTTTGGTGAAGTCTAATCCACTGAGATAACTATCGACCCGAGTGTACCATGCTCGGTGCCCCTGCTTGAGACCATATAATGCTATCCTAAGTCTGCACACAACTGACTCCCAATCATATGTCTCAAGTCCTTCTGGATTCTCTATGTAAATTTCTTCCTCAACAACACCATTGAGAAAGGCGGTCTTCATATCCATTTGGTGGATTTTCCACCCCATCTAGACAACTAATGCTAGAATGGATCTAATTGAGGAATATCTTGCAATTGGTGCAAAAGTTTCCTCATAGTACACTCCCTCTACCCAAGAGAATCCTTTGGCCACAAATATGGCCTTGTACTTCTCGATGCTCTCATCAACTACATGCTTCACTTTGTAGATCCATTTGGAACTAATCAATGAATTCCCTTCTGGTCTCAGTACCACCTCCCATACATTTTTCTTCATGGTGGATTCATATTATTCCACCATGGCATCAACCCAAACAAGTTGAGAAAATGCTTCCTCAAATGAAGAAGGCTATGAATCAATGAGCTCCATCATGAGAGCCATGTAGCCAGTGTACCTCTTAGGTGACCTTCTTTGCCTGCGTACTAATGTAGGGGCTCCCACATTCTCCCTAAGATCCTACAACAATCTATCAACTTCTTTGATTATCTTTCTCCATTCTTTGGATGTTTGTGGTTGAGTGGGTGTCTCCACTTGGCCTCCTCTCTCCTCCTCCACTTGTAGTTTCTCCACAACTTCCTGAACCTCATCCTAAGGCTCCTCCTTTGGAGATAGAAGCTCCTGCTCTAGTGGGATACTCAACTTTAGTTCCAGAGAGTATCTCATGGCCTTCTCCTCACTGAACTTGACATCTCTCCTCAAAACTGTCATCCTTAGTGAAGGTAAATACACTTAGTAATTGTGTCGAGTTTCAATGTATCCTACAAAAACTCCCAACTTTGTTGTAGGCTCAAGTTTCTTCCTCAAATCCTTAGAGACATGACGATAAATTGAAGCTCCAAAAATTCTAAAATGAGACACATCCGACTTTCTCCCAAAGAAAGTTTCCTCTGGTGTGATCATGCCAAGTATTCTATGAGGACTCAAGTTCTGCAAGTAGATTGCGGTGTTGCATGCTTCCACCCATAGACGTAATGACAACACCTGATCATGCAACATGGTTCTTGTTTCTCCCACTATGATTCTGTTCCTCCTTTCAGTTACCCTATTTTGTTGTTGGCTATGAGGTTCTATCAGTTCTCTTCGAATACCTTATTTAGCACATAAATACTTGAAGACATTCAAAACAAATTCACCTCCATTGTCTCTCCTGAGTGTCTTCACCTTCTTCCTTGTCTTCTTCTCAACCGATTATTTGAATCCAACAAATTTTGAAAAAACTTCATCCTTCTTTTGCATGAATAAGATCCAACATTCTTTAGAGAAATCATCAATAAAAATAACATAGTACTTATGTTTTGCTGTGGAGGCTGTAGAAAATGGTCCACAAACATCAGAGTGGACTCACTCCAAGATTGCATATGGTCTGCTATCTTGGTCATGGAAACTGGATTTGACATATTTCCCCAATGTGCAAACCTTGCAGACATCCTACTAGTCAAGGGTGCCTTTAGGGAGACCAATGGTAATTTGCTACATGATTTAAGGCACCATGGTGTAGATGACCCAATCTCCTATGCAAGAGTTCTAAAAAATCTAGGCTCTCCACTTTTTTTGCTTCGCTGCTCAATGCAGCACATTCTCCCACCTCAAGTTTGTACAGGTTCTTCACTAGAACCCCGATCTGCTTCACTTGCCCGGTAGCTATGTGTCTTAGAAAGGATTTGACTTTACTAAAAATAAGATCATAGTCTCTATCCTCCAATACCGCTATAGAGATCAAGTTCTTCTTCAACCCAGGTACAACACATAACATCTTTGAGGTGAAGAGGGGAGGATTTCTCCTTCTCAAAGGTGACAATACCAATTCTTGTAGCACTGTACCTCTCGTCATCCCCCAATTCAATATGCATATGGAGATCCTTCTACTCCAGGGTACTGAAAAAACTCCTTGCACCTTGTCAAATGGAACGAGGCACTGAAATCAAGGTACCGCACACTCCCCATAATAGTGTTGGTCATGCATGCTATTAAGGTGAAGTTTAATTCGAATTGTGAAGCCAATGCTTCACCTCATGTTCCTCCTAAAAGATTCTTGCTAGACTTCTTGTGCGAACACATTGTTGCATAGTGCCCGTATTTGTGGAAGTGAAAACATTTTATCTTGCTCAAGTCTTTCTTCTTTCCATTATTTTGGTTGGATTTAGGTTTGCTTTGGGTCTTCTTTCCTTTTCCCTTCTTCCCCTTCCAAACCAAGGGAAATTTCTCTTCATCCTCTGCTTTGGATGAACTTCCATCTATGGTATTTCTCCGAAACTCTTATTGAACCAAATCAGACCACAACGTTTCACAATTCGATAGTTTTTCCCTTCCATTCACAAAGTCTTGGTAGTTGTACCAGGATTTTGGAAGGATTAGAAGAACTAGGCTCACTGGGTCATCTTCTGCAACATTCACCCCAACCCCTCCAAGCTCATCACAAACTTGAGTAAATCTGGGGAGGTAGTGTGGAATGGTATCATTCTTCTGCATCCTCATGTTATGAAGTTTGTCTTTCAGGGCCAATTTTTTATTGTCACTACTATTTTCAAATCACTCAGTGATTGTTTTCCACATAGAAAATGGTGTCTCTTTTCCATGGATATTTGAGACCACACGGTATCTCACACCTTCTAGAATAATTCTCCCAGCCTTTGCAACACCTTTCTTCCATTGGGCTAATTGTTGTGCATCAGGCTGTTGGCATTTTGTAATGTTAGAACATATTCTAACACACCATTATCCTCAAGCACTGCTTCCATTTGATCCTTCAAGGCTATGAAATTTGAGCTAACCTCCAAGGCATACTCCAATGTCAATCCGTTTGAAAGACATTCTCCCAAATCTGAAGAAAAATTGATTCACTGAAGTTGCAAATTTGAAATTCCCGAGGGATAAATTTGAAATACTAGTTCTAAAGTGATTTCAGGGCTCCAAGACCATGTAGAAATTTGATAGAAATTGCAAGTGGTCAAGATTTCATACTGAAAAACAATAGACACAATTCTACTCTACTCATATGCGGAATGGAAATCACAATTTAGAACAACATGCATAAACATGTAACAAGCAAAACCACAAGTACACAATGATTTCTACGGGAACCCAACTGGGAAAAAACCCCTCAAGCCTCTTTGCATTAATCAGTTGAATAGAGAAACTATTACAATTGCTTGCTCCAACTCTGAGTACAACCTGCAAAAGAATACCTGTTCTCTTTGCTGAATGAGAGCCTCTAGCCAACACTTGGTCAATTATATGCTCCTCTAGCCTCCTATTTCCTTGCACAAATCTGAGCAAATTCAAACTCCTAAACAATAGGGAAGTCCTTATTTCCTTACGCAATTCCCAAGGAATTGATCTCCTACCTACATGCAACAACTGTACACTCAACTAGTATACAACTAATGTTACATTGGCCTTGTCTCCCCCACTCTAGATGATCAATTCAAATTCCATGTATGCATTAGCTATTTTGGGCTGATGGATTAGTTAACTGACAAATCTTTGAGTTAGACTACTGCCCCACTGTTCAATTGACCTTCCATTGACTCTATTAATAGTTAGAGGCCAATTAACTGAATACAATTGAAAATAAATGACCTAGATTGCTAAAATTTAGCAATCACACATGCATGACTGAACTCCAAGCCCACTAACTCGAATTTACTGAGCCAACTAAGTGACAAGAGCCATGTCACACTAGTTAACTGCCTCCAAGTTGTCCCTGACGTGGAAATTTGATTTACTCAATTTGACTAATGCTAAAGTCAAATTGACCATTTTTTACTATAACTTTTTAACAATATGGATAGTTTTACCCATATTCAGGAGGTTGACTACGATCAACTTCCTTTTAAATGCAAAATTTTCCATGGATGTGGCGACTTTGCAAGAAGTTGCAAAATGAAGTAGGAGGAGTAGCAAAAACAAGGGGATGAAGGAGAATAATGGAAACCTTTTTTGAGTATATTATTTAACTAAATTTACTTCTTGTTAAAATTATAGGAACAATTCTCATAATTAAATTAATGTCTAAACACACAAAATTAAATAAACCTTTTATCAATAATGACTTCTCCTTAAATTATAATAATCTTAAACAATATTCTAAGAGAACAACTCATAATTTAATTAAAAAAATCAACATATTACTAGTGTCCAACATTCTTAATAATGTAAGTATCATTATGAGAGAATTGATATACAATATATTAATTTATGATAATTAGAGTTTCACGTGAAGAACGCTTACTTGGAGAAGCTTCAAGATGAAGGTAGAGATAATTTACAGTGGAAAACAATGGTGGGAAGAGTTTATGGTTTGACAATATGTTCATTACTAAGAGCTTCCCACATATAATCTTTTAACAATAAAGATGATAAATTCATTTTTGTCATGGAGCTTTTAGTAAATAAAGTATTAAAATAAAACATAACTTAAAATAAGTTATTTTATTTTTTAAATATTAAATATAGAATATTCATTGCAAATAATTTTAATTAATAAAAATTTGCAAAATAAAAATTCATAAACAAATAATTTAAAAACAATTGTTTGCTACAATTGTGGCACCATTTCATAAAACATTTGAAACCTTGATTTTGGGCATATGCTAAATAGAATAGTTTTAAGGATTTCATCATGCTTAAGCATATCTATATCTATATATATTTTAGATATTGTTAAAATGGCAGGAACCAATAAAAATCACAATTAAATTAATATTTAAATACATAAAATTAAATAAACCTTTATTCAATAACAACTTCTCCTTGAACTATAATATCTTAAATAATATTTTAAGAAAACAAATCATAATTTAATTAAAAGAAAAATGAAGATATTATCCATTGTGCATTATGGACGAATTCATACCAATATATTAATTTCCAAACTCTAAGAATTAGGGTTTTGTTTGAAGAGCTGAGAATTAGGGTTTCGCTTGAAGAAAGCTTACTTGCGAAGCTTTGCAACATTTGAAGGCGGAGATCATTCACAGTGTCTGTGTAGACAATATGTTTCTGTGTAGACAAGACACAGACAAGATGTTTCTGTGTAGACAATGGTAAATTCAAATAATCTTTAGAGTATGGCGATACAAATTAAAATTATAAATTGGCAATTAGAAACTTTCGATGTCGTAGGCCTCTTTATATTATTTGATTTTTTTGTCTTGGATTAGTAAATATCACTCAAAGCTTTAATCAAATTTTTCTCTTTGAAAAAAGAAAATTAACTAGAATTTTATATTTTTAAATAAGCTATATCAGAGAGAAGAATATTATGGAGAAAGCCATGGGTTAAGAATATCATGAGAAAAGTCATGGGTCGTAAAAAAAAAACTAGAACTTAAAATGGCAAATTGACTATTTTATCTAAATTTTATTTTTATGTAATTTGACGAAAGCCAAAATATTTGTATAACAAGATAAGATAGGGCAAGACATTGCAACATCTCTTCCATATTTGGTTTAGGAGCACTTCTAGGCACAATGATAAATTTTTTTATGATTATTTTTGTACAAAGTGTTTTTTTATAACTTTAAAATATAAATAAGTCATCAAAATATAATACTTTACATATTTATTAATTTAAAATATATGTATCATAAAATAAGAGAATTTTGTATATAAATTTTATGTAAAAATTATTATCACATTTAGAAGTACTTTACATTTGAGTATTGGGAAAATGTTGTTATGATAAGTTGGATGAAACAACAAACCAAATAATAATAATTTATAATATGCATATCATATTAAAATGAATTTAAATAATAATGATTCATCTTTATAATATTTTGATATTCAAGGTCCGCATGAGGTAGCTCAAGTGGCTATGGCCGTGGAAATGAAGTCTCACAAAAACTCGAAAATGAGAGGGTCCTACCAAGCTTACAAAAAATATATATATTTTGATATTCGAGAGTATTACAAAAAAATATATATTTTGATATTCGAGAGTATTGTAAGGATTTTGGGTTCGATTCTTGTGCTACCCTCCCCGGAAATGGGGTGAATAACGGACATGTAAAAACTCGAAAATGAGAGGGTCCTACCAAGCTTACAAAAAAAAATATTTTGATATTCGAGAGTATCGTAAGGATTTGTTGGAATTACAAGAGGCTCTACAATTCGAGTGTCTCATGGATTTTAACGTTAAAGATCAAAATTTCGTCAAAAATTGTTTGTTTTTTTTTTTAACCTAAAAACTCAAAAACTTGTAATAGTTAGACAACCCTAATTTGAAATTTTTGTATATATGTTATACATTTTGAAAAATTTCCCAGCGTATTTTTTTATGAAATTTGCTCAAAATTTAATACAAATTTATTGGAATTACAAAATTTTCCTATAGGTTTGTCAAGATCCTACACCCATATATACAATCAAAAACATATTTTAAACAATAAAAGATCAAAATTTCATTATATTGGATTATTATTGGAAAACTCTGAAACATTTAAAAACTACACAACACTATATTAAAATTTATATTTTAAATTTAATTAATAAATATATAAAAACTTAATATATACCATAATTTTTTTTAACATCTTAATAAATCCACAAATTTAAAAATATATTTTTAATAGATTAAAACTTTTACGGTACCTAAAACAAACACCATTAAAATTTATATTAAAATTAACCAATAAAAAATTTAAATTTATTTATTTTTTAAATAAAAAATGTGTTAAATTGAAGTATTTCTCAAGAAACTAACACAGAGAATTAAAAAATTTATCTTATACTATATTTCTTTATTAATATGGTTTAAGTAATTTTTTAAAGTAAATAATTATGTGTTAAATTAAAGTAATCCGCAAGAATACTAAAGAGGTTAATTTTTTTGAAACATATATTTCTTTATTAATATGGTTTAAGTAACTTTGCCATTATGATTGAAACAAGTTATCCAAACTCGTTATCTTATATAATATATTTCGTAAAAGTATTTATAAATGTTGGTGAGTCAGTCGTTTAGTTTCATTCATTTTGGTTCATCTGGGTCGCCAACCATGGACATTTACAAAGCGTAAAAAGCATATTTTGTGAAAGAAATGTCCCTCAGGGAGAGCATCGACAGCAACGTCATCAAATCCCCACATTGAGAGACAAGATTCTGATTTCACGTAGTTAAAAAGGGTATTTGTGGTCAGAATGGCTTATGCTTCTCTTTCAAAATTGAAAAAAATATTAGCACGCTGAGTGTGAAGCATTTCCTCCACGGTGCAAAACAAATGGGATCATCTCCTGAAATGCATAATCTTTGCACTCGTTCACGCATATATACCGTCTTCTTTGTCTTTCAGATCTGAAAATTTTATCGTGTGTAATTAATGGCAGCTATTGGTGTGAGAGGGGTGGGCAACACTGGACTGAAGGTCAGCTCCTTGGGATTTGGAGCATCTCCTCTCGGAAATGTATTTGGAAATGTGAAAGAAGAAGACGCCATTGCTTCGGTTCATGAAGCTTTTCGTTTGGGAATCAACTTCTTCGACACTTCACCGTAAGTTCAATGACTGACCATTTGGTGAATTGATCAGCAAATCGTTATTCTTAATTGAAGTTAAGTAGTAGGATGAACTGGTATTGTTTTCCGCTGAAATTAATAGATCAACCCACCTGTTTCATATTCTTCAGCTCTTCCTCAAGGTATTGTCTATTAAGCGCTTGGCACCTCTTAGTTTTCTAACAAAAACGCTTGCACAGTACAGTAGAGGTAACAGGTCTAGTTCGTTTTCTTGAGTTTACGTTCCTTGATATTTTAATAAGCCAAACAAGTTATTGCCTAGTTTTACACCAAGTTAACTCTCCATCTTGGGCTTGTCAAGTTGCTATTGAATCCAAGTGGTGATTAGAAAGGCTTTGTAATAAGACTTGTCGAATGGAGAGTACACTAGCTCAAGCCTATAAAAACCTAGTTCTGGTATTTACCCATAGGCATCAGAGGTTACAAATTGGATAACTAATGTTTTTGCTTGTTTACGGAAAGGTCATTCAAGGATCTTCTACGATGGAATTCCTGGAGCTTCGAAGATGAGATTCAGGCTTCGGGGTACAACATTGCACATATTGTTGAAAGCCAACAGTCTGCCGGGCTGCAAAGAAAGTAGTCTAGCATTTGAAGAGTAATTGGGCAGGACAATCGCAAAGATATGTCATCTAAACAACTGCCACAGCAACCTTCCTCCTGCCATCCTGCCCACGTCGTACAGGCCTCTACACACAGTTTCCCCGCAGCTGATGTTATATTTTCCCACGCTTCCCAATACCCAATACCCCAATTCTGAGAAAAGAATCAGCACGTGAGTAATGATATCTAATGGGAATTGAATGCATCAGCCTACATCCATCTTAACCTGATTCTTTTACCCAGAGGGATAAAAGCGCCCAAGGCACAAACGTCTCTCTGCTTTAAAAGATTAGGGTTAAGATATATCTAGGCTTAACTCTCTCTCTATATAAAACTATTATGGTGAACTCTGTCTCTATATAAAACTATTATGGTGTTTACCTCCTTCTACAAACGTCTCTCTGCTTTAAAAGATTAGGTTTAAGATATATATAGGCTTAAATCTCTTTATATATAAAACTATTATGGTGAACTCTCTCTCTCTATATAAAACTATTATGGTGTTTACCACCTTCTCGTCCTCCTCCTCTTCTCCTCCTCCTCCTCTAAAGTTTGCATTTCAAAAGTCAAGTGCAATCATCAAGTACAAACCCCAGGGCAACTTGAGGACATCACCTGGTGTCACCTCAATGATCATCCTCATGGTACAAGGGGAATCCTTAATAAGACTACAATTCTGTCATTTAAATGCTGCAATTTTTTTTATAATTCTATAAGCTTTATATAAAATTGATGTATATCTCACTTTTATCTCTAAAATCTGCATTTCAAAAGTCAAGTGCAATCATCAAGTACAAACCCTAGGGAAACTCGAAGATATTACCTATTGTCACCTCAATGATCATCCTCACTTTGGGCCGGCTCTCCTCTTCCTTAATAAGACTATAGATCTGTCATTTAAATGCTGCATTAATAACCAGATTTGTCAAATGATATGTCAAATGACAATGTTTTAGTCTTTAAGATATAAAGTGTGAAGCCAAGCAAGACCTAGTGCCTTGTCCTTGGTCTATGGAGTCTAGGCAACAGATGGAGCTTGAAAGTGGATGAAAAAGATGTGATAAAAGCATCAAACAACAGATATTATCAGTCAAGAACAGATTATATATATGTAAGAACGATGTGAAATCCTCAACAAAGATAAAAGACTTTCATAAACTTCTTGCAGCTATACAAGATATCAAAGATGGGATTAGAGTAAATGAGAGAACCTTCTATCGAATGAACAACCCCTTAATACATCATCAGTCAAATCTTATATCAGATGAAGTGAAGAGGGTGCAGAGACCACGCTTCAGATTCCTCCTCAAGTGAAGAACAACCAGCTATGATAAGTCAAAACAGCCCTTTACAAAAAGATATGACCGAAGTACATCAATGTTAACCTTAAATAAGTACAAGATCCATGAGAAAAAAGATGGAAGCTCCAACTTGTTGAGCGCTTCCTCCCTTGCCTGCAAAAAACATTATAATTGGTCTTGAGGTGGTTTTCCTCTTCTTGAACTTCTAACTAGCAAGTGAGAGGAGTTTTCCTCTTATAGCTTCTCTCCTCAACAACTGTCCAACAGAATATTGCGTAGAGATTCGAGCATCCTCTAGAAGGTTATAGTTCGATCTTTTCTTCTAGGAAGTAATAATAAACTATCATGAAAAAGTCTATCCTTGAAGTAAGGCACTTCTCATTAGGGTCAAAAGAAGGGTTTGAATATGTCCTTGTTGCCACGTGTTGCCTCCCTATAGAGGGGGCTCTTCCAGGTGTGCGTATTTTCCTTTTCACATCCATAAAATATGCTACAACATAATCTCCATTGAAGGATACCCCCAATAAATGATGGATCTTGACTTGGTTTCATGTCAAATTGTACCATGTGCCAAATGGCAGCTTCTTATGCAGGGCATCCTCCAAGAAGGGATCAAGAATCATTGTCATAACTTCCTTTATTGAAGGGCGTTCCTATAAAGATGGGCATTTGACCTTGTAGAAGATGCTACAATGCCACATGTCATGTCCATAGACTAGGTGCTCCTTTCTTGGAATTTGTGCTTTGAATAAGGGTGTAGAAGAGGTCTTGGAATCACGCTTCACGACAAAATATGCCATTTGATGCTCAAAGGTGGGGTGCTTCTCTATTCTTGCACATTTGACCTTCATGTATAACTTAAAACTCCCTAGTGTTTTCTCATAAGGTGGGTGTTCCTCTAGATAGGTGCAAAGTTCAAACATGCTTATGAAGTGTGCCAAAAGGTTCACTTTACCCTCCAATGGTGAAACATGACTTCCAATATAGAGAAATGCACTGGCCAATGTGAAATGACACCTTGAAGGGACCTCAATGGTGAGAAATACCTGCAAATATGTAGTGCATGCCTTGAGAAGAGTGAAGTCACCTTGAAGGTATCTTCAATGGAGACATGTACTTAAAAATATGTAGACAACTGCCCCAAATGATGAACTGCGACAATATGTGCAATAGTGCCTCATATGTGAACTCAAAAATGAAACACGCCTCCAAACATATGAAAGAAAAGGAAATCACATGGATTCCATCACTATCTCTCCATGCATGATAAACAAGGTAATGCTTGAACCAATGACTTGTACCAAGCTTTCAAAGTGCACGTCTTCTGGTCTAGTGCTGCTGAAATAATATCTTTGAAAATGCAAAGTGAACTTGCATTTTCAAGTGGTAAAACAACCCAACTTTTCTCAATGCAATTAAATATATATATATATATATATATATATATATGGAAGTGCATTCTACAGCCTGGTATGCATGAGATGTGTAACGTGGGTAATGCTTATAAATCAAAATGAAAAAGAAATGGTTCACATAAGCAGGAGAAGAGCTCAGAACCCTATGAGATTAGAGCAGCCATGGAAGTTTTTTGTCATGTTTTTCCAATAGCTTTTGATAACCTCCATATATATATGTATGTATGGATAGATACATACATCCATCCATATATATATATGATTTTCTTTTATATGTATGTATGTATGTATGTGCACATTGTAGTAATTAAAATTCTGTTTATGTTTTTATTTTCTTTTTATGTGGATGCCACTTGTTTTTCTTTTTCATTTTGATTTATAAGCATTACCCACATTACACATCTCATTTATACCAGGCTGTAGAATGCACTTCACTTGCCTAGGCGCAAGAGCATTTTGAAACTCATGCACCCACCCACAATGCAGGTGCTAATGCTGTACACTACCTCCATGGTAAGTTGTCCATCTGGACAATTGATCAGCCTCTTACTTTGACTGTAAAATTTACCTCATTGACAAAATCATATCAGAAGAGGCTGGAATTGGATAAGGATCCAATGTACTGGATTTTCAAGGCAGCTAACCTGGTGTTGGATCTTATCTAACAATAGCATAGGACGAGAATATAACTTCAGACATACGGTTGAAGAAGGATCCCATTCTTCAATTTAAGTTGAAAGTTAGTGAAATTAGCTGGTTTTCTTTTGATTTTGCTTGAGTGGTAAATGGATCATAACAGTTGTGTTCTTTAATTGTACTCAAAATATTTGTAAAGTGTAATAACCTAGTTTTTCATATGAACCAATCAAACCCACTGTTTTTGTTTAGTTTTACATCAGTGTTGAAAGGGTCAATCGTGGAATCAAAAGTTTTTTTAAAGATTTTGTTTTATTCAAGTGCTTAACCCATCGTTACTTCAAAAGTCTGAGAGGCAAATAAGGCAGGCTAGGAGTTTTTTCTGACGCAGGCTTGATTGTGGAATAAAGGGGTCATTTCAGTCGTTTGCTTGCTATTTTATTTTATTGCAGTTACTATGGAGGCACTTTATCTGAAAAGATGCTGGGAAAAGCCTTGAAGACTCTAATGGTGCCTAGAGATCAGTATATAGTTTCAACAAAGTGTGGCCGATATGCAGAAGGTTTTGACTTTAGTGCTGAACGAGTAACACAAAGTATAGATGAGAGCTTGGCAAGGTTGAACCTTGACTATGTTGACATTTTGCAATGTCATGATATTGAGTTTGGCTCACTTGACCAGGTATCACTAATTAGACACCATTTTTCTGAGTCTATATGTTTCCAATTCCGCTGTGATGTCCCGCTGGGTTAATTGCCAACAGCTAATTTTGTTGTTATTATGTTGGATCACATGGAATGCTTATTTCATGTTGTTTTTTATTATACACATTTTGGGGATTCAGATATAGATTATACTTCCATTAGCTAATTTTGTTGTAAGTATGTTGGATCACATAGGAATGTTTATTTTGTGTTGTTTTTTATTATACACATTTTTGGGATTCAGATATAGATTATACTCCCATTAACATTTAGCCTGCGATCTGAAATGCCAAGTTGAATAATGTTGGTTTTACTTGTGGAGCTTTGTGTGCACAGATTGTCAATGAAACTATTCCAGCACTTCAAAAGCTGAAGGAAACGGGAAAGATTCGATACATTGGTATTACTGGTCTCCCTCTCTATGTTTTCACCTATGTGCTTGACAGAGTCCCGCCTGGCTCAGTGGACGTGATACTGTCATACTGTCATTATAGCATTAATGACACTTCACTGGAGGATTTATTGCCTTACTTGAAGAGCAAGGGTGTTGGAGTCATCACTGCTTCTCCTCTGTCAATGGGCCTCCTTACTGAGAATGGACCTCCAGAATGGCATCCTGCATCCTCAGAGCTAAAGGTAAACATAGAGTTCCATGCTACGTGGGATCTTAGTGGTCTTTTTACAGGGTTTTCCCACATAACTCAGGTTATGTTTTTGAGTGTGCTATTTTTTAAACATTTGAAAATGGGTTTCTTGAGATCGTGTTTGTTTTCGTTAATCTTTATGGTTTTTGTATGTTTTACAACTTCCTGTCCAAAACACGAGATTACTCAAAGGGGCAGCCTTTTAATATAAAAAATCACCTCAACGGTATTAACTCTTGACATGAATTTCTAATAGCACTATGGTTATTTCCATTGGGCATTTTATTCATTAAACTTTATTTTTTTTAATGTTTACCCTGGCTTTTATGGTTATTTCCACTATCCAGTATCACTGTTATCTAGTCAACTATCTTTTTCTGATGCTCATATTTGGCTACCACATAGACTAGATTAAATATACCAGCCCAAACTTTTTGGCAATTGGGCTTATATTAATGCAGAGACCCAGGTTCAAAACCCCCCAGGTGGGTGCAGATAAGGCCAGGTGCAAGTCCAGGGTGACTTTGATAGCTTAGATATGCCCCTCATAACACAACTGCATAACCAATGAGATTCCATAAGATGCATTTCTCCAAAAAAAAAGAAAAAATTGTATATCAGAAATACATGTGGCTTGATAGATCCTTGTAGCATAAGTGGTCCCAAAGTTTTAAATTCATTGTAGCTGCACTGTGTATTGTGTTGAGAAATCAAGGCTTCTAGGAATTAGGGTTTGATTTCTCTTTCTTGATAATTACTTGTGAATTATGTTGGCTTCTTTTACTTCTTTATTAGTTTATCTTTCATCAAGCAATTACCAAATTATGTGTATATGAAGATCACAAGAACAAGAAACCAAAGATGTAGGCGCTCAGCCAGGATAAACCCAGTCAAACTCTTCCTTCAATAGATTCAAATCAAGATGAGACACTTCCAGACTTCTTAGACCTAGACAAAGACCTCCTCCAACCACCAAGTCAGCCCTTCCCTTCAATAGATGATTCTTGACAAAGTCTCCAAGTGACAGCTCCCCAATAATAGCTTCAGTCCAAAATTTCGGCCCCAATAACTGCCCAGAAACTTCGCATGTGTGAGATATAGATAGCCCAAAACTCGAATTAGGTCTTGCCAACAAATTTCGTCCTTCTCTAGCTACTTCTTTCTTTTTTCTGCTTCTCTTCCTTGAAGATCGAACTTGTTAGATAAATGCTCCAAATAGGCTGAATTGCCTCTCTATATATAGCCTTTCTGCTGGGTCGAATTGCCCCAATGTAGGTCGACTTCATGGGGACAGGGCCGACTTGGTGTGGAGGTGACAAATAACCTTTTTGACTCAAAAATAATTCTTTTTACATGATACAAAAGCCCAAAAAGGGTATAATAAAAATGACAATGACTCTAATGACTGAAGACAAAACCTAGAAGCCTTCAATGGAGGATTTGACCTAGAAAACGTTGACCCAAGCATGAAACCCATGCTTTAATAAGTCATTTTTTTAATAATAAAATTTCTTTTGACAAGTACAATTATGAAGACTGAACCTAGTTACATTTTTCAACATATTGGTACTTGTTCCCGCAAAATCTAGTGCTCTAAGTGCAACAATGGGATCAACCACTACTGTCACCTTAGTGGTTGTTCCCCGTTGTTCTATGGATGGATTGTATCCCCACAAGGGAGGTTTCCCCAACAGATCTCAGAGATTAAGTAACCCAAGGAGTTCTAGGCTAAATGCTCTCTAATGAGGCTTCCCCAGCAGGTCTCAAAGATTAAGTAACCCAAGGATTTCTAGGCTAAAGACCTGCCAAGGACACTGCTAAATAAACACCTCATAATTATATTCAATAAGGTAGGGCTCCAGCTGAAATAGGGTAGTGAGTTCAAAGAACCTATGGCTAAGTCTAGAGCACTAAGATATGTCTTGGAGATGCTTAGATAGATTCCAAACACACGCCACTTTCAATTAAAAGGTTGCTGTTATAAATTAGGGTTTAGGATGAGGACAATTTTCAACATGGAAATTTATGACAGCAGTAACAAAACAACTCACTGAAAATGATAAACAATGAACTATCAAATTCTATTTGATGGGCAAACAATCGCAAAGATTACAACTTTTCAATGTCTGAAAAAGCATAAAAATGATATTTTTCTTTTTTCAATTTAAGATATACAAAGCCTAACCGTAGGACAATAATGAATCAGGTGTTTTTATGCTATTAAATGCAGATTTTGCTGTAACATAACCCTAGTTTACCGTGAAAAAGAAGAAAAAGATATAAAATTTTGAAGATTGACAAACAAAGACTAGTGCCTTATCAATATTGGGTATATGGAGTAAAGAAAAGGTGAGGTGAAAGGTGGAAGACCTTGGTTGAAGTGAGTAAGAGAAAGGGGGCCTTCCAATCAAACCCTAGTGATTTCCAATCAATTGGAGATTTAAGGTCAAAAAATGTTATTCTAAGTTTCCTTGATAGATACTAGGTAATAAATCTTGCAAAGGACATTTTAGAGCCATAAAATATTCAACATATCATGAAAACTTCATATAAATCTTAATTCCACAACATTGCAGAATGGAAGAAGATACTCATGATAAAGTAGCACAATTCACAGTATTATCTCTTCATCAATCGAAGTAATTTTAACCTTCCCAAGACAATTCACTATCTTTAGTGATCCATTGTGTCTAAGAGACAAGAGCAACTAGTTTCTCACAAGAGAAATAAATAAGTGTGCGTGACAATGATCCTCCTAAATCAACTTCCCTCTCGTTATATGAGGGCAACCAAGTTGAGTTAGGGCAAAATTAGACTAAAAGCCCAAAAAATAATATTTAAAGTGTTTACAAGTTATGTAGGTCACAAGCCGGCCTAAAAATAACTCTCAATGATAAAACATAACAATCGGCCTCCTTCCTTTGAAGTTTTAACCCACATGTGTGAGTAAAAAGGCCTCCAAGAGTGACATCATCCTTTAAAAATGAAGATACCATAAAAAAGGTTCTACGAATGGCATATGAGCACTTCTCACCAAGCCATATGCCATCAAAAGGTATCAATCACAGCAAAACTCCACAATAAGAATCCATTTAGCTAAGCCACAATTGTTTAAAAAACGGCCGAGTCAACTCCAATTCGGCCGATTCAGACTGAGCCAATACCTTCGGTCGACTCAGTGGCGGAAACGGAACGGCTGGCCGAGTTATTACCGAGCCAGTCATTGACTCGGTCGACTCGGTATCAACTCGACCGACTCAGTAATGACTCGGCCGACTCGGTAACAACTCGGCCGACTAGGATCTTTGACAAAAATCCTGAAGCACATTTGTCAAAAGTTGTTCGCCTCCTACATATCAATGGTTGGGTTGTTGTTTATTGCATATTTATAACCCTAAAGTAATCTATCACTGTCAGAAAATTTTGAAAATTACAAGACCGAAGTATGGTTATCCTAGTGGCATGAATTAGAAAATTGAAACAATGCATTGAGCCATACAATGTTTTTAAAAAGGCAAACGTTCTGGCAATGGACTAATAAATACATATTTACCTTTGATTGTTTTGGAGCTTGACTAGAATTTAATCAAGGGTTTTGAGACTTCATTAGGGGCAAAGAATTGATATTATTGTTGTTGTAGTCTAGCGATTGTCTTTAGGCTGAGGCAGAAAAGAATCCTCGCATTGGTGGCTAAGTATGAACTTTGTATTGGACAATGCACTGGGTGCCATTTTGATATAATGGATATATTCATGAGCCTACTTTGATCATATGTTGTCTTCTCTCTATATTCTAAAACTGTGTTTGGAAACATGAATGAAAATCTTTAAAATTCTGTTTTTATACAAAATTAAATATTAAATGTATTTTCTACAATGACCGAGTCATTGAAATCAAACCGGCTGAGTCGATACCGAGTCGGAGTCGGAGTCAACCCTCGGCCGTTTTCGAGTCGGAGTCAAAGTTTTAAAACATATGATCACTCTAGACCTTATGAGGGTGACATCACAAGGTTCAGGCATGGTGTCATCATGAAGAAAGGTGTACCATCTCTTTCAGAGGTCTAGGAATAGGGAAACGCCCATCAAGAATGTTCAAGGCCAACTTGGGGGTGTCCTATGGTCCTTGGGATACATCATCCTTCTTGGCAACATCCTGGCTTCATTGAGCAACGTTTCAAGATTTAGAAGGACAAGAGAAGGTGACCATCAATGTTGGATCCATCCCAAGGTCAATGTTCTCAAGTGGTCAACGTCCTGGCATTGATGTCGTAAAGGGTCATCAAGTAGGGTTAGATGTTCTCTCTGAAGTTGTAGAGAAGTCTCAATATCCCTCAAGGGATAACAATGGTACCTAAGGGAAGACATCTGAAACATGCCCTCAAAATCAAGTGAGATCATCATCGTAGTTAAAGAAACCATAAAAGTATCACAATGGACCATATTTAATGCAAAGGTACAAAAGTTTTTCACACAAGCATCATCTTCAAATGTCTTTCTAGCTTAGGGTTTGTAAACAAGTTACTATGCTTAGATATGAGAGGTTTATCTAGAGGCCCTAGTAGGTGTTTCCAACCTCAAGGGGAAGAACAGTTCTTAGGCAAACTCATAAATTAACAGGTGCAAGTGAATAGTGGTATTGTGGGGGTTTACTTCATGGAAGATGCCACCATTGGTTTACTAGTTATGAAATACCATCACTCTTGAGTGTTATAATGTGAAGAGGGAGCAATTGTGGGACTTGAGTTACCCCTTTCCTCAACTTATTTTTACCATCCCTCTTGTGCACCTTTTTTCTTATATAGCTTGGGCTACAAGCTTTATTTATGCATTAATTACCCCTTAAAAATGAAGCAGTTTATCGTTCATTAGCGTTGGGATATCAAAGTTCCTTTTATTTTGATTTGCTCATGTATTTTCTAGGAATGGGGTGAGGGCTAATGAGGGGGGTTAGAGCTCAGGCTTGGCTTTTGTCTACACACTTTATTTTATCCTAGACAATATTTTTCATTTTATCATTATGGATCATGCTTTTACTTTTCTTTCTGCTGCATGAACCTCTTAGGGTAAAGTTTTCTGCCCTTACTCAAGAATGAGGAAAACATGAAACTAATACTGGCATACATAATATAATCACCCTGAAGATTGGGATATGAAACCAAGGAAAGATGGAAAGTGATAAGTATGGATTACCACAGGCATGCAACACCAATCAGTGCCTCCTTTGGTGCCCCTCTTAGACAATAGAAAGAAAGGCCTTGCTGCTGCAAAATCTAGTTGGCTTGATGCAAAGCCGCATTGGGTAGGGCTAGACCTTATGGCAACAAGAGAAGGATTGCCACTGTCACTTCAACAACATTTCTTGTGCTATTTAGTGTAATTAAACCAAAAGAGAGGCTTCCACAAATCACTTAAAGGATGTTTAGATACCATGGTTTAAGGTAAGGAATAAAGGTCTATTATTTTGGATAAGTCATCGGCATGGCCTAAGATGACCTAGATTTTCAATACTAGGGTTCAAGTACCTTGCTTAGACCAAGAGTGAGGCTACTATA
Organism: Pinus taeda; assembly: GCA_000404065.3. NCBI lineage: Eukaryota > Viridiplantae > Streptophyta > Pinopsida > Pinales > Pinaceae > Pinus > Pinus taeda. Next base: position 86,739 of record APFE031458216.1, on the reverse strand, counting down.
AGTTAGTGTTTAGATAATATGCAGTGAAAAAGTATTCAATGTCATATAACAACATAAGAAAATATCTTTAAAATGATATTCAATAACAAAGGATTAAAGATCTTCCAATAGAAGCTAGGATTAGGCAAGGAAATGCATTTCTAGGGTTGTTAGATATGCATAAACAACAAAAGGAGGTGATGTCAGCCCTAATTAGGAGGGTATGACCATGCATTATGCTAGATTTTGCCTTCTAACAATTTATATATGCAAATCCTAATTTATGAGCTACTTTCATCCACATAAAATTCATTTTGATGCATGAATCAACACTAGAAACCCTAGCCACTGTCTTAGACGTCTAGGAGAGACAAAAAGAAGATGGTCTTATAAAAGTTTATGGATGATCAACACACTAACAACTGGTGCCTTATCCTACTAGGGTTTAATGGAGTCTTTAGGGTAAAATTTCAATGGAAAGACCTTCATGGAGTAAGGGGAGATGCTTAGGGCATCTACTTTTACAACCATAACTATTATTCTTGTGAGGGGAGAAATTAAATATAGGGTCTACACATTAAGAGTTACCCTATAGGCTTTAGAGAGAACAATTTTACATGTAACAATGAAGCAAGATTTCAACAATAATTAAATATTTACTCATGGCATAATAGAAACCTTCATTTAAATTTTTAATATGCAAAATATCAATGATAAGTCAATAACTTACAAAATTCTCCACAAAAGGCACTTTTTTCAATTATAGAATAATGTTTCCATGCAAATATCACATCCACAAAAATGTTGCACCAATAAAGATCGCATCTCTCCCATAATAGCGAAAAAGACTAGCTCAACTCTCTTAGAAAGGAAAAGAATCAAATCTGTGATGATGACAAAATGAAATGAGGGTAGTCTCTATTTATATGAGACTCATTCCACTCATTTCTACAATAATCCAAGTAATAAGCCCTAATTACAAGTTTACTTTGAGTGTTCTACAAAAGAGAGGTTACAAGCCAACCTCATAGCTCAAAAACATAACATAAAATGGAAAAAATTGGCCACACATGTGGGAAAAAAACTTCCCCAAGCATGATATCATCCTCCAAATGAGCTCTAAATGCCACAAATAAGTGTCATGTGACTTTATGAGCTAATGAGAGCTCCATACTATTGATTTGGGGTAGCATTGGATGTGCTCTAGCCACGAAATTGATGGAGAGACTAAGGCACATGAGATCTCCAATACCCAGAAAGGGTTTGGGCAGATTCTAAACAGTTTGGGAGATATTAAAATAATTAATATTTTTAATGGAGTCCCTAAGTCTAACTTTAGGGAAATTAAAATATTAATGTGAATTAATATAACAC
>APFE031458216.1:10944-80691 GCA_000404065.3 Pinus taeda | reverse complement strand
CACGTGTGGCTGAAATTCGTCCTCCAGGTAGCTCGTACTCTTAGAATGAGAGAGGAAGATGTGAGTTGTTGTGTGATCAAATTCTCTCCAACTTTTCCTGTATTTATATCCATCAATGAGGGTGTGTGACACATCTGTTGGGCATGTGAGCCTACATTACAAAACTGGCCGACCTTGCACATATAATTTATTAAGAATAATAAATTCAAAATATAAGTTCTGCTCATCGAATTAAGACTATTTTTATATGGATTTTACACCTCTCAGAAAGAGGAATCCAACAAAAATATTAGCCTCTTAATCTGAGCATCAGAACATGGAGTTTGGACCTAGTTGTCCAAATTTAACAAAGAGTGACATCATCCTTTAAAAGTGAAGATATCCATAAAAAAGGTTCTACGAATGGGTCATATGAGCACTTCTCACTCAAAGCCATCTCCTCATCAAGAAGGTATCCAATCATCAAGCAAAACCTCCACATTAAGATATCTACATTAGCTAAGCCCACAATTTGTTTTAAAAAACAGCCGAGTCGACTCCGATTCGACCTAGTCAGACCAAGCCAATACCTGGTCTAGTCGACTCGGTGGCCGAAACGGAACGGCTGGCCGAGTTATTACCGAGCCAGTCATTGACTCGGTCGACTCGGTATCAACTCGACCGACTCAGTAATGACTCGGCCGACTCGGTAACAACTCGGCCGACTAGGATCTTTGACAAAAATCCTGAAGCACATTTGTCAAAAGTTGTTCGCCTCCTACATATCAATGGTTGGGTTGTTGTTTATTGCATATTTATAACCCTAAAGTAATCTATCACTGTCAGAAAATTTTGAAAATTACAAGACCGAAGTATGGTTATCCTAGTGGCATGAATTAGAAAATTGAAACAATGCATTGAGCCATACAATGTTTTTAAAAAGGCAAACGTTCTGGCAATGGACTAATAAATACATATTTACCTTTGATTGTTTTGGAGCTTGACTAGAATTTAATCAAGGGTTTTGAGACTTCATTAGGGGCAAAGAATTGATATTATTGTTGTTGTAGTCTAGCGATTGTCTTTAGGCTGAGGCAGAAAAGAATCCTCGCATTGGTGGCTAAGTATGAACTTTGTATTGGACAATGCACTGGGTGCCATTTTGATATAATGGATATATTCATGAGCCTACTTTGATCATATGTTGTCTTCTCTCTATATTCTAAAACTGTGTTTGGAAACATGAATGAAAATCTTTAAAATTCTGTTTTTATACAAAATTAAATATTAAATGTATTTTCTACAATGACCGAGTCATTGAAATCAAACCGGCTGAGTCGATACCGAGTCGGAGTCGGAGTCAACCCTCGGCCGTTTTCGAGTCGGAGTCAAAGTTTTAAAACATATGATCACTCTAGACCTTATGAGGGTGACATCACAAGGTTCAGGCATGGTGTCATCATGAAGAAAGGTGTACCATCTCTTTCAGAGGTCTAGGAATAGGGAAACGCCCATCAAGAATGTTCAAGGCCAACTTGGGGGTGTCCTATGGTCCTTGGGATACATCATCCTTCTTGGCAACATCCTGGCTTCATTGAGCAACGTTTCAAGATTTAGAAGGACAAGAGAAGGTGACCATCAATGTTGGATCCATCCCAAGGTCAATGTTCTCAAGTGGTCAACGTCCTGGCATTGATGTCGTAAAGGGTCATCAAGTAGGGTTAGATGTTCTCTCTGAAGTTGTAGAGAAGTCTCAATATCCCTCAAGGGATAACAATGGTACCTAAGGGAAGACATCTGAAACATGCCCTCAAAATCAAGTGAGATCATCATCGTAGTTAAAGAAACCATAAAAGTATCACAATGGACCATATTTAATGCAAAGGTACAAAAGTTTTTCACACAAGCATCATCTTCAAATGTCTTTCTAGCTTAGGGTTTGTAAACAAGTTACTATGCTTAGATATGAGAGGTTTATCTAGAGGCCCTAGTAGGTGTTTCCAACCTCAAGGGGAAGAACAGTTCTTAGGCAAACTCATAAATTAACAGGTGCAAGTGAATAGTGGTATTGTGGGGGTTTACTTCATGGAAGATGCCACCATTGGTTTACTAGTTATGAAATACCATCACTCTTGAGTGTTATAATGTGAAGAGGGAGCAATTGTGGGACTTGAGTTACCCCTTTCCTCAACTTATTTTTACCATCCCTCTTGTGCACCTTTTTTCTTATATAGCTTGGGCTACAAGCTTTATTTATGCATTAATTACCCCTTAAAAATGAAGCAGTTTATCGTTCATTAGCGTTGGGATATCAAAGTTCCTTTTATTTTGATTTGCTCATGTATTTTCTAGGAATGGGGTGAGGGCTAATGAGGGGGGTTAGAGCTCAGGCTTGGCTTTTGTCTACACACTTTATTTTATCCTAGACAATATTTTTCATTTTATCATTATGGATCATGCTTTTACTTTTCTTTCTGCTGCATGAACCTCTTAGGGTAAAGTTTTCTGCCCTTACTCAAGAATGAGGAAAACATGAAACTAATACTGGCATACATAATATAATCACCCTGAAGATTGGGATATGAAACCAAGGAAAGATGGAAAGTGATAAGTATGGATTACCACAGGCATGCAACACCAATCAGTGCCTCCTTTGGTGCCCCTCTTAGACAATAGAAAGAAAGGCCTTGCTGCTGCAAAATCTAGTTGGCTTGATGCAAAGCCGCATTGGGTAGGGCTAGACCTTATGGCAACAAGAGAAGGATTGCCACTGTCACTTCAACAACATTTCTTGTGCTATTTAGTGTAATTAAACCAAAAGAGAGGCTTCCACAAATCACTTAAAGGATGTTTAGATACCATGGTTTAAGGTAAGGAATAAAGGTCTATTATTTTGGATAAGTCATCGGCATGGCCTAAGATGACCTAGATTTTCAATACTAGGGTTCAAGTACCTTGCTTAGACCAAGAGTGAGGCTACTATAAGTTAGTGTTTAGATAATATGCAGTGAAAAAGTATTCAATGTCATATAACAACATAAGAAAATATCTTTAAAATGATATTCAATAACAAAGGATTAAAGATCTTCCAATAGAAGCTAGGATTAGGCAAGGAAATGCATTTCTAGGGTTGTTAGATATGCATAAACAACAAAAGGAGGTGATGTCAGCCCTAATTAGGAGGGTATGACCATGCATTATGCTAGATTTTGCCTTCTAACAATTTATATATGCAAATCCTAATTTATGAGCTACTTTCATCCACATAAAATTCATTTTGATGCATGAATCAACACTAGAAACCCTAGCCACTGTCTTAGACGTCTAGGAGAGACAAAAAGAAGATGGTCTTATAAAAGTTTATGGATGATCAACACACTAACAACTGGTGCCTTATCCTACTAGGGTTTAATGGAGTCTTTAGGGTAAAATTTCAATGGAAAGACCTTCATGGAGTAAGGGGAGATGCTTAGGGCATCTACTTTTACAACCATAACTATTATTCTTGTGAGGGGAGAAATTAAATATAGGGTCTACACATTAAGAGTTACCCTATAGGCTTTAGAGAGAACAATTTTACATGTAACAATGAAGCAAGATTTCAACAATAATTAAATATTTACTCATGGCATAATAGAAACCTTCATTTAAATTTTTAATATGCAAAATATCAATGATAAGTCAATAACTTACAAAATTCTCCACAAAAGGCACTTTTTTCAATTATAGAATAATGTTTCCATGCAAATATCACATCCACAAAAATGTTGCACCAATAAAGATCGCATCTCTCCCATAATAGCGAAAAAGACTAGCTCAACTCTCTTAGAAAGGAAAAGAATCAAATCTGTGATGATGACAAAATGAAATGAGGGTAGTCTCTATTTATATGAGACTCATTCCACTCATTTCTACAATAATCCAAGTAATAAGCCCTAATTACAAGTTTACTTTGAGTGTTCTACAAAAGAGAGGTTACAAGCCAACCTCATAGCTCAAAAACATAACATAAAATGGAAAAAATTGGCCACACATGTGGGAAAAAAACTTCCCCAAGCATGATATCATCCTCCAAATGAGCTCTAAATGCCACAAATAAGTGTCATGTGACTTTATGAGCTAATGAGAGCTCCATACTATTGATTTGGGGTAGCATTGGATGTGCTCTAGCCACGAAATTGATGGAGAGACTAAGGCACATGAGATCTCCAATACCCAGAAAGGGTTTGGGCAGATTCTAAACAGTTTGGGAGATATTAAAATAATTAATATTTTTAATGGAGTCCCTAAGTCTAACTTTAGGGAAATTAAAATATTAATGTGAATTAATATAACACTGTGTTAGAATGGTTCAAAGTCATGGATCAAGCCAGATCTAATATTAGTCGTTGATTAGGGACTTAATCTCGGTTGTTGATTTGTGAATGAGAAAAGTATAAGAGGAGGCTTGAGGGGGTCACTTGGAGAACACACCAAGAGATCAAGATTTCGTCTTTCTGGGGTTGGGTTTGCTGAGAAAGTTGAGAGAGTGATCAGAGTTGCAGCTGAGAGGCAGTGAATACAGAAGCAGAGAGGCAAAGATAGCACCGGGAGGACTAGCGCAATAGCTGGAGAGAGGGACGGAAAAGCAGCCAAGGGTTCACGCAGAGCCAGCCAGGAGCTGCGCATTGCCTCAGAGGGCCAGCGTGGGTGACGCAGAGGGCCAGAGAGGCTAACACAGGCCAAGCCGGAGTGACGCTGGGCTAACGTTGGGCCAGAGAGAGGCCGATGCAGTCCCTAGAGGCTGACGTTGGGGTTTCGTGGGGCAGATAGGAGTTGTGGAGCTGCCAGAGTGTTTATCCAGGGTTTCAGCCGGAATATCTGCTTCCGAGTAGAGAGGTGCTACTGCCGAGATTTTTCTCTGTTGGGTGAGCTGGATTTGGCACCTAGATTGTGTTCTGAAACTGCTTAATAAATCAAACCCTCAGATAGCTGCACCAGTTTTCCCGCATTGGGTTTTTCCCGGGACATTAGTCCAAAAACAATGGTTTCACTTGTGTGCTTGTTTCTATTTCCTTCAGTTGATGATTTGTAATGTGTTGAGCATGCATTTGTATTTATTTCCGGTATTTACATGGTAAATAACTTGTTAATTAACAGAACAAGTAGGTAGGAATAAATCAGTAAAGTGCATGAAGGGTTTCTAACATGTCAGACTTAGAAATTCCAACATAGTATTGGAGCGTGGTTGCAGATCACAAGAGAACTGAGGACATTAGCCGAACAGAGCAACAGCAACAGAAAGCAACTGTCTCGAGTGACACAAGCTATTCCTAACAAAGTAGCAGCAAGGAAGGGGTGACGTAGTGCCTGCGTCATTAAGATTGAGCCAGGAAGACGTAGCGCAGATGTTGAGGGAGGCAAAGGTAGCCTCACGCAGAGCCATGCAGAGGCCAGGAGGGCTAGCGCAGTTGGCTGAGGAGGCTGATTTGCCAGTGCTGGGATTGTGCAGAGCCTAGGAGCTCTAACCTTCAATTTGTTGGGGTTTAGGAGGCTGTGGGTAAGTTGCAGAGTGGAGCTGGTGGGGTACTGTAGTCAGAACAGTACCTAACAGGGCAAGGCCAAGGTAGAGGGAGTTGCTGCCGAGGTGGATTTCTAGCCAAGGAATTGAGATCAGTGTTGTAGTTGCACAGATGATTAGAAAGGGGCATCTCGACATTGGTAGAAGGGTTTCCAGGAGGGAAGTCAAGGCTTAGAGGAGTCATACTGAGAACTTCCAGGAGGGAAGTAGAGGAGCAGCGAAATGGCACTGCACGGAGTAAGAGACCAGGACAGACTGGACGAAGCCTCAAACGTTGTAGTTTGGAAGGCCAAAATCTTATCCGTACTAGATAGGAATTGTGTCAAGCACTTCGCCTTGAGGATGATAGCTATCCCAGTTGACCTGATTGATAACGACATGTACGAGGATGCAATGGCGAGGGCTAAGAGTATTGTCCTTAATAGGGTCAAGGATCATATAGTACCACATATTGCCGAGAAGAACATGGCATAGGAGATGTGGGAGGCCTTGACCAAGTTGTATCAACATACTTCCGTGCAAAGGAATATGCTACTAGAAAATCAGTTGCGATCAAACCAGATGCAGAAGGGAGAACAGATCGACCCATTCCTCGGTCGATTGAAGGAGATCTGGGATCAACTGACTTCCATAGGGGCAACGCCGAATCCAGAATTGATGGTGAGAACAACCCTAAATGCAATCTTAGAAGACTGAGAGGTGTTTGTCCAGAGCATACTGGGCAGGGCGACCCTTCCAGATTGGGAGGAAATGTGGGCTGCTCTTCGCCAAGAAGAGATCAAAAGGCTGAGCAAGGTGGGAAGCAGCGGCAAGGGGATCAGAATCAAGGAGGAGGAGGAGGAGGAGGATGTTGCCCTAGCATCTGAGGGAAAGCAGGAGAAACGAAAGAAGAAGGACCTCTCTAAGGTTAAATGCTTCCACAGCGGGGAGCTGGGTCATTATGTGACCCAGTGTCCAAGGAAGAAGAGTAAGGGAGAGGCCTCCGAGATCACGACAGCGCTAGCAAGGGCAGAGAAGGAAGTGGAGACAGACGATGATTGTGCCATGAGTGCTCATATGCCACTTCAGAAGAAGTGGGGAGACATCGAGCTGTAGTTAGGAGGACTATTGGCGATGAGGGGTAGGATCCTCGAGGTACCCAACCTCTTGGATTAGACCTTGCTACGGGAGCCCCGAAGAGGAGTAGCAGTACTGGCGATGTCAGTAGAGACGAACGCGGATGGAGCGACAAAGGGAGCTACAGTGCTGGATTCCCAGGACAGCGCGAGGCTAGTAGGCTGCAACGGTGCGAGAGGCACGACAGTGTTGCACCTGTTCAAGATGGCACAGAGAGGTGTGCAACGGTGCGAGATGCATGGAGTTGTTGCAACAATGCAGAGGTCAGAGAGGGAGCACTTGTCAGTGACAGAGAGAGCTTCAACATCAGGAGTGTTTCTAGCCTGACAGAGATGTTAGATTTGGGAGATCAGTTACTTACTTCTCAGTAACTGAGTTGCAGTGCAACAGTTAGCAGTGGTAGTGCTATGGGTAGCACGATGCAACATGATGAGAGGGGTTGCAGTATGGATGCAGCAGTGGTAGCGACAAGGCCATGGGTAGCAGTATAGGATGCAGTAGTGTAGAGGATGTTGGGCAGCATGCCTAGCATTAGCATAGGGACCGATGCCGGATGATCAGAGTGATGCTTAGTGAGGAGTATTACTAGAGCACAGTCCTCGCTAAGAGACATTGTTGATTTGGGGTAGCATCGGATGTGCTCTGGCCACGAAAATTGGTGGAGAGGCTAAGGCACATGAGATCTCCAATACTCAGAAAGGGTTTGGGAAGATTCTAAACAGTTTGGGAGATATTAAAATAATTAATATTTTTAATGGAGTCCCAAAGTCTAAACTTAGGGAAATTAAAATATTAATGTGAATTAATATAAAACTGTGTTAGAATGGTTCAAAAGTCATGGATCAAGCCAGATCTAATCTTAGTCATTGATTAGGGACTTAATCTCGGCCATTGATTTGTCAACGAGAAAATTATAAGAGGAGGCTTGAGGGTCACTTGGAGAACACATCAAGAGATCAAGATTTCGACTTTCTGGGGCTGGGTTTGTTGAGAAAGTTGAGAGAGTGATCAGAGTTGTAGTTGAGGAGTAGTGAATACAGAAGCAGAGAGGCAGAGATAACACTGGGAGGATCAACGCAGTAGCCGGAGAGAGGGACGCAGAAGCAGCCAAGGGTTCACGCAGAGCCAGCCAGAGCTCATGCAGAGGCAATCAAGAGCTGTGCAGTGCCTTAGAGGGCTAGCGTGGGTGACGTAGAGGGCCAGAGAGGCTGACGCAGGCCAAGCCGGAGTGACGTTGGGCTAACGCTGGGCCAAAGAGAGGTTGACGCAGTCCCAAGAGGCTGATGCTGGGGTTTCGTGGGGTAGATAGGAGCTACAGAGTTGCCAAAGTGTTTATCTGGGGTTTTAGCTGGAATATCTGCTTCCAAGTAGAGAGGTGCTATTGTTGAGATTTTTCTCTGTTGGGTGAGTCGGATTTGGCACTCAAATTATATTTTGAAATTGCTTAATAAATCAAACCCTCAGATAGTTGCACCAGTTTTCCCGCATTGGGTTTTTCCAGGGACATTAGTCCAAAAACAACGGTGTCACTTGTGTGCTTGTTTCTATTTCCTTCAGTTGATGACCTGTAATGTGTTGAGCTTGCATTTGTATTTATTTCCAGTATTTACATGGTAAATAACTTGTTAATTAACAAAACAAGTAGGTAGGAATAAATCAGTGAAGTGCATGAAGGGTTTCTAACGTGTGAGGCTTAGAAATTCCAACACATACTCCAAGATTTAGGTCTTAGATCATGAACATGTCTCCAATGTGCCTTCATACCATGACGTCATATCCATGGGGCACCCAACTTCACCCTCCAAAGGGAATGAGGGGTGACATGGCACTCTCTCTCACTGAAGCATTGGGGCTCAAAAGTGATGTGCAAGCCCTCTTATGTCATCACAGGGATGACCACTATCATCCGAGCTTCAGAAGAAGAAATGCCCATCGAATAGTGTAGGCTAGCTTTGGGGCATCCTAGGTCCATTGGGCACATCATCAATATCTCCAATACCAAACTTCATGGGCTTAGTGTTTCGACATCTAGGGGTACCTTAGAGTGTCAAGCATCATGTGGGGTCATCAAGTAGCTCGATGGTTTGCTCTGGATAGGTAACCCAATAAGGTCATATTCTCTCTTTGGATTCGAAAAAACGACCTCTGTAATGCTACTGAGAAAGTAGGGCAATCATCTTAAGAGGAATCTGCTAGTATGATGAAACTACCTGACAAAACCCTCTCAAGATCAAGTGAAATTCAACAATCATTAGGTATAATAACCATAGATGCATCATAGTGGACCATATCTAATGCTGGGGGCATAATAAATTATAATACTTCACACAAAGCTCACCTTCAAATATCTAACTAGATTAAGTCTTGTAAACAAGTTACCTCCTTATTTTAGGGATGGTTAGATGGATAACCCTATTAGGTGTTTCTAGCCTCCAAGGGGAAGTGACAGGTCCCAAGTTAGCCCATTAATCCATAGGTGTGTATGAAATGGTATCAATGGAGTGGGAATGGCTTCAGGGTAGGGTACCATGGCGAAGTGACTAGCTAATGGTGGTCCAACATCATGAGTGTATAGATGTAAGATGTAAGGAGGGAGTAATCGTGGAGGAATGAGTTACCTGTTTCCTTGGCCTGCTTTTTCCACCCCTCTATTTCGCCTTTTACTTCTTTTTGATTTGCTTTGATTTGGATGTATAGCTTAGGAGCCCTAGCTTGCCTTTTGAGATTTAGTATTTAATACCCCTTTATAATAAGTCGGTTTATCACTCATCAAGGTTGGAATTTTTACCGCTAAATTTAGCAGGGGTCTTAGGAGGGGTTCCAAAGGGACTACTACTAGATCAAGTGACAACAATGGGACAAGGACCCACTGACACGTCAGTCGATATCCCTTGCTCTTATGGACTTTCACCAATGGGAGGAGTCCTGGTATTAAGGAAATCACTAGAATGATAAGGTCAATAACAATTTACATTGTGATTTCCAAAGCCCATTCAAAAGAGAGGCTCAAATAATGGCTTGCTTGCTTTAAAAGCAAGAGAAGGGCTCTCTAAGAAAGGCTTATTGATAGGAGGCCTAGAACTAGGTGAAAGGGTATTCAACACAAGGAATGTATCTAGATCAAGGATTCCTAGAAAAAGGGAAAGGACCTCTCTTAGGGTTTGTGAGATAACAAGCATGTAAAGGTTTGGGACCACAAGAGAGATCTAGAGGATATAAGCAAGGCTTAGGGTTCAAGATGATCAACAACAATATGATTAGGTCAAGCAAGGATAAGAAGAAGGGCCAATGAAAGATGAACTTCCTTTGAATTTTAAAGTGTAAATGACCCTTTAAAAGCCACTTACCAAGAAACCTAGGGTAACAGAATGATCTTGGAGCTACGGCTTGGGATATCTCCAAATCCAACCATGGGAATTGCTTCAAAATTGGAGTGCACTTAGAGAAAACCGTAGCCCAGTAGCTTGCCAATTTGCACCTCAAGACAACCACCCTAATGTAATTCGCACTAGGCCCTAGGAGACCCTCTAGGGTTAGGGCTAAAATGGGAGAGGGGAAGAACAGAAGAAAATTGACGTGATCAAAGTAGGATTTAAGACCAGTGCCTAGCTATTGGGAGGATTGGAGTCAAAATGATCCTGACTTTGTCACCTTCACTCTTCAAGGAGGCCTAAAGCAGGAACTTCATTATCTATGAATGCAGCTATAGGACAACTTTAGACATTTATACTTCGATGGCAAATATTATGATTTTCAAGGATGCAAATGATCTCCTAGGAAAATTCATTCATTCATTATCTTATGAGTAACACATGCAAAATTTTCCAATAGTATCAAGGCCTAAAACAATCTCACATGAATTAGGGTACAATAATAAACATAAGAAAGAAATTCCATGCATCAGACAATCGTTATTTCAGAAATATGCATTAAAAAGGCACTTACAAGACAATGAAGAATATATCCATCCACAACATTGCAACAAGAAGTTCCAAGAAAAGATAGCGAAGATATCCAAATGTCAAAATGCAAAAGATGGTCGGGACATACAAATTCAACGCGTGAGCAAAAGCCAACATGAGCTCTACCCCCTATCATTATGGCCATCACCTTGGTTCCTAAGGACCCTATATGAGCTCCCTGCATCATTAAGGAACCCATGATTGTCCCAACCCTTGGTGGGTGGTAAACTGCCCAACCTTAAGGGGGTAATCACTATTATATCTTACACATCATGCTCTTATTTCCTAGAGCCCCGAGTAGTTATAAAAAATTCAATAAAAGGCAAAAGGCATATGAAGAAGGGTGGAAAAGCAAAGTCTGGGGTCACTCTTGTACCATGATTGCTCACTCCATCTATACACCCATAAGTGGGCTTCCCTCATTATGGCTGCCCTTGTAACATGGCATTTGGCTTAGAGACCCCCCCAATGCTATAATCCATTCCATCATTATGTCACATGACACCTGCCATTTGAAGGATCTACCATGGACCTGTTACTCCCTTGGAGGTTGAAACCACTTAATAGGGTCCTTGATTAACCTCTTTCTTGCACCTAGGGACACCTATACATTCTAAAGCTCATTATGGAAGGCCATGCCACTATGAAGTATCCGCCTGGTTCCATGATTTGTAAGCTCATTTACTCAATTGCACTAATGAATTATTGTGCTGGAAGTTGAGGAGACACATTGGATCTTATACAGGGTTGTAGGTGGGTCTTCACCTTGGGGTTCGGTCTCCCTATACGGGGTCCAGGGAGGGGTTCCTAAGGGACTACTACTAGATCAAGTGGCAACGATGGGACAAGGACCCACTATCACCTTAGTTGATGTTCGTTGCTAAATTGAGCAGTAACAGGAACATTACAAGAGTTCCTTTTATATATGGAGCATCACGTGCTCAAGGAATTGGGTGATGGCTAATGAGGGGGTAGAGCTTACGATAGGTTTTTTCCCACTTGCTAATCAAATGTCCCAACCATCTTTTGCACTTTATCTTTTTCTTCATTGTGGCTTTCTTGTACTTTTAACTTTCTTTTAGCTGCATCCCTAGTTTTTAAACTAGGTCGGTTTGATTTAGATTCGACTTGGTTGACTAGTTTGAACTTCTCACCAGTCCAACTAGGCTCTTAAACAAGTTTAGGGACCGGTCCTTTACCGAATTGACTAATCGACTTAGCCCAATATAAACTGGTCCTGCTTGATGGTGGGAAAAAAAATGGGTTGTGGACTCCATTTTTTTGTTTTTGTTTTACTAAATCCTAGCCCCTCTACCCCTCCCATGCCTATAAGGTAACCCAACCCCCTCATATTTCCTCAGAACTATCTCATTGCAATTGTGAGTAGTTGGAGTTGGTTTTTGGAACAACATTGAGGAGGTTCTTGGGCGATCTTTGGAGCAACATTAAGGAGTTGTTTTTTGAAGCAACATTTTCCATTGAGGAGTTGGTTGTGTGTTTTTGTTCTGATCTCCATATATTGTTGATTTTTGGTAGCATCAGATGTGCTCTAAGTCTCAAATTTTGCAGGGAGGCTTAGACATATGTATTCCACAATACTTAGAAATTGTTTTGGGAAATTCCACCTGGAGACAATTTTATTAAAATAATTAATTATTTTTAATGGGACCCTAAGTCTAAACTTCGGAAATTAAAATAATTAATGGTATTAATCTAAACTGTGGGTGTAACTTCTAGAAGAAGAAGAAGATCGAGTCCAAATGATCTGAGCCATTGATTAGAATCTAATCTGGGTCGCTGGTTCTCAATTGAAAGATTATAAGAAGGACATCGAGGGGCATTTGGAAAATACACCAGAGGCAGATACTTAGTTACCCGAGTAAGATCGATTTTCTCACTGGTCGAAGTTCGGCAAGAGAAAATTGAATCAAAGGGAGAGTTACAAGTGAGAAGGGGAGAGAGAGGGTATCAACATCAGTCTGGAGGTCAGGAGCAGAAGATGCGGAGCAAAAGGAGGACAATGCAAAGGGCGTGACGCAGAGGACAGTGCAGAGACAGTGTGACGCTGGGACATCATAGTTCTCACGCAGTGAGACGCAGAAACTCGTCGAGAAGTGCCTGCAAAATTTCTCACAGAGAATCCTCTTCTATTCTGCTGGTTGTATCTTGTACATGAGATTTTTGCTGAAGAATAATGAAGAAACCCTCATCTGCTGCACCGGGTTTCCCGCATTGGGTTTTTCCGGGGACATTTGTCCAAAAATCACTGTGACTTTGTGTTGTATTTTCTTTCTTGCTCAGTTTCTTGTTTTCGCATTATATTTAATTAAGTGAAGGCTGCATTATATGTATTTCGATATTTCTCGTAGTAAACTGCAAGTAATTTGTTTAAATGAAATTAAAAAATAGGAGAAATATCATCAGTTGCTGCAATAGGGATTTCAGTTTAGGAATTTTCACATATATTACATGTATTGGACAGTGCACTAGCCATTTAGGAGTTGGTTATGTGCTTTTGTTCTGGTATCCATATATTACCTATATTGGATGGTGCATTGGGTGCCATTTTGATATAATAGATATATTCATGAGCATACTTTGATCATATGTTGTCTTCTCTCCATTACTTTAATGTTTTGAGTTTGGAAACATGAATGGAAATATTTAGAAATATGTTTTTCATTAAAATTAAATATTTAATGTACTTTTTACAAAGACCGAGTCATTGGAATCAGTTAGTCGAAGTCGATTCCGAGCTAGAGTCCGAGTCAGAGATGACAGTCGGCCGGTTCCGAGTCTAAGTCCAAGTTTTAAAACATTGGTTGCATCAATCTCTAGGGCAAATTTTTCTAGCCCAGACTCAAGGATGAGGACAAAAAGGTCCCAATCCCAATGACCAATGCGCACCAACCCGAAAAATGGAGATGGAATAATGGGGAAAATGGAAAGTAGTAAGTATGGAAAATCTTGGAACTGCTACTTCAAACAAAGCTTCCCTAGTAGTGTCCTTCCTAAAACCATAAGGTCTCAGAGGAGGTCCATTGGACTAGAGTCAAAGACTAACCTCCCAAGTGAAGTGAGGGAACAAGAATATAGTCAAGATTGGTCAATCGTCTAGTTCACCCCTTGATCCATATTATTATTCCCAAAACATTAAGTGAAAGAACATGATTACAAAATGGTTAAAGTACCTGCCAATGGATGAGCCCCCTTCCTTTAAGAAGGAATGCCTACTGGGAGAGAGAAATCTGACTAGAGTGAGAAGTGGAGGATCCTAGCTTCACGTAATGTGTTGATCATATATCTTTGTTGGTTGACTGACTGTCTAAGGGGAGTAAAGTTTTCTCCTATTCTGCGTCCATCTTGGAGACATGTGCTCATTGTAGAGTGCATGATCCATGTGCTCAAACGAGGAGTGCATGAGAAGCAGAACCACAACACAACAACTTGTTGAAAGCAATTGAGCAGGGTGTTGATTATCACCCTTGCAATATAGGATAAAATAATACTAAAATAAAATGTTAGCTAAAATAATGCATCTAGTCGGAGTTCCAGAGGCAAATTGACCAGCAAGAAGGGTGACGCAGAGCCTAGTCGCTGTGACGCTGGACTGCGTAGGCCGACGCCGAGGCAACGCAGAGGCAGTGTGGGGCTTGCCATTGAGTGGCTGGATCATTGTCAGATCTCTAGTGATAGTGTGAGGTATTTCTCACTAATTTCTCTACCAGTTAGATTCTCTGTATTGGATAGCCAGTAAGGTATCCAAAGATTGTATTCAGAAACTACTGCATAATAATACAAACCCAGAGCTGCTGAAAAAGTTTTCCCGCATTGAGTTTCTTCAGGGACATTGGTCTAAAAACAATGGTGTCACTTGTGTGTGTTATTTCTTCTTTCTCAGTTCTTATTTCCTCATATTATTTATGTTGTGAAGGCTACAATTGTATTTATTTCGATGTTTACTGTTAATAACTTGTAAGAGAATTAACAAGTAGGAGAAATAACATCAGATTGCTGCAGTAGGGGTTTGGGTCACCAAATTTTCACAAATCATATTTACAATCCTAAGGGTATGAGGGGGAAGGGGGGAAGGAGGGATACATCTGACAGATAGTTCTTCCTTAACATCATACCTATGAGAGGAAAAGGGATCATCCATAATTGTGATAATGTGGGAATGGTCAAGGCGAGGGTTCTTGGATAATGTAGCTATGCTGTTGGGATCCTAGGGAAGGTAAGATAAAACAAGGCCTTTGTCAGTGTCATCATCAGTGTCAAAAATGGGGCCCGCCATTTCTAATGAACCTTCTTAATGTTTGGGAAAACTATGATCCCCCCTTTCGATGGTGTGAGTAAGAATATCATCATGAGTAATGCCCCGGGGAAAAGGAGAATCAATTCCAACCTCATTTTCAGTGTCAATATCATAAATAGAGTCATATTCAAAATGATGGTTTCCCACATTCCAGTGTCCCTCATCAATGCATAAGAAATCAGAAATGTCATCATCACGGGGAGCTACAATATTCATGCCTTCAAATGCCCTTTCTTGGATGAAAGTCCCCACTTCATTGTGTTGATCCTCATGGACTTTGATGGGGCTCTCATTCATGTCATGCACATTCTCAATCCTTAAATTTGTATCCTGAAGCCACTCTATAGTCGTATGATCTTTAGATGGGTTCTATTCTTCTATATATTCTTCATTTTCATGATTGCCTTCCACATTCAGATTTCTTTAGGGTCACCTTGATCATCTAATTGATTACATTGTTTGGGGCTTTGTGATTGATTATAATATTTTACATTGATTAGGTCAGTCAGAATATTAAAAGCATAGGTACGGCCAACAAAGTCAAAGAGACGACTAGGATCTTTCTCATAGGCACACATCATTATATAGAGTTATTTTTGTGTCGACCCATGAAACCTGAGTATGAATTCCTTATCCATGTTCTCCAATAAATCTTCATAAAACTCAGCTTATTTGACCACATTCTTTTGTAGTTCTTGAAGATCTTGATCACTGAGTTGTGCAAATGGAGAGCGAAGGGCAATTTCTCTTTGACCATAATCCATTTTTCATAATTTTGTATATTAGGATCAAAATGGAGTTGCGAGGGTGAATTAAAATGCCTTGATAGATGCTTGCTTCAGCCTATAAGCTTTATCTTTGAAGTTCAATGAATAACTAGGGCTTCGTTCTTCCAATGGAGTCTCCAAAATGATGGTCAATGATGTCGTAAGGGAAATAAGGCACACGTCTCGTGTCCCCGACGACGATGCCAAAATGTTACTGCTCAAACTAGTAGGGGTCCTAGGAGGGGATCCTATAGAACAACTACTAGGTCAAGGGGGACAATGGAGCGATAGCCTATCACCTCAGCGAAGGCTCCCTGCTCTTTATGGACTTTCACTGATGGGAGGAGATTCGATATAAGAGGAATCACGGGGATGAATAAATCAGTGAATGGATAGAGGGTGATTCCTAGAGCCGATTCCTAAGAGAGACTCAATTATGTGGCTTACTTGTTTAAAAAGCAAGATGATGGGCTCTCTTGGAAGGGCTAGGAGGATGCTTATGGTTAGGGTTTGAGCATATCTTTTGACAAGAGGCTTCCTAGGTCTAAAGATCCTTGTGGATAAATGGCTTAGTTGTAATCCTTGTAGAATATGAGTTACAAAGTTGTGGGAACACAGAGAAGCCAAGCAGACCCAAACTTGGTTAAGGGTATGGAGTTAATCACTCAAAGAGGGGCTTGACCTAATTGGGGAGGAGAATAGGATCAAAGGACTAATTTTCTTTTGAGATTTGAATGCAATGATACATATGAGGACACTAACCCAAATCAACCTAAGGAGAGAAATGATCCTCGAGCTAGGGCTTGCGATATCTCGGGAGTCCATTTCGGAATTACTTGAAATTTGGAGGACCCCTTGAGAAGACCCCAACGTAGTTGTGGACCAATTTTCAAGGTGTTTGGATCACTGCAAAAGATTTCGCTTGATGCCTTAGGTGACCCTTTAGGGTTAGGCCTAGAAATTTGGAAAAGAGGTAAATTTGACCACCAAAGGAATACGAGGAGTAGTGCCTTATTGCTTGGGCTTAATGGAGTCAAGATACACATAGATCATGAAATTTCGTAGATAAGGAGCCGTAATTGACCTTTGCTAGCCTCTCCAGGGGTAGCAACTAGGTCAATAGAGATTTATACTTCAAATTTGTGAAGGAGACAAAGTTTCAAGGTTTTTAACATAAGAGGTGCCTCTAGGAGCATTCTCCCAATCCCTCAAACGTCAACGCATGCATTTAATTACTTATTCAAGATTCCAAAAGAATTTCACATTACATTTAGTCCATACAAGAATAAAGATAACAATGTACATGCAGTTAACCAGTAAGATAACAAGAATAACATCAAAATTTTGACTTACATGATAGAGAGAGTATATCCATTTATCAACTTCGCGTTAGAGAATCTCCAAAGACAATAGTGAAATCCAAACATCATAGTTCATCAAGAAAAGCTCCAAAAATTCATCCTAGCAAAAAAAGTGCGAAAAACTCATAAGAGATACTAATCCAATCCAAGTGATGATCATCAAAATGAATCATCTTACTTCTATCTATATAATCACTAAGGAGTTCAATTTTTGTAATTTGGCCTAATTGAGCCCAAATAGTAAAATAATGTGCAATAATAACATCGCTTGGTGACAAGCCCACCAAGATAGCTCAATAACACAATAATAAGCGTCCCAAGAGGGTCGAATGATCAATAAAGTGAGTCGTTGGGCCTTTGAGGAGGCCTAATGAAGTCCAAAGTGTGCCATGATGTGGGAGTGGACCTCAAACATAGTGGACAAGGGGTTGGCCCCTTGTTATCCAAGCAAATCCTTGTGGTGCCCCCAAGTTGGTGTTGAGGGCACAAGGACATCCTCATGGGTCTCCAAGTGGATCGAAAGTGTCTGTAAGCCATCTGTAAGGGATCAGATAATGACATAAGCTCTCATTTAGACCCCAGATCATTTGCCAAGTGTGTGGTGCATGTGTGGAGCAGGTTGGGCTTGGTGAACAAGGTGCATCATCCTCATCCAAAAAGGTAGAGCAAGAGCAATCAATGACTGGTACTGGGGATCGATGAAGTACTCTCAACTATGGTGGAGGCCCATGGCTCTCAACAGTGAACACTCACCCTACAAGTGCCAATGTGACCCTCTGGAGGGTAAGGACCTCGTATAGGGAGACCAAGCCCCAAATGGAGACCCACGTGCAATCCTGCATAAGATCCAATGCTTTCCCTTGCCCTCCAATACAACAAATCATTAGGATAATCAATTAAAAGAGCTTACAAATCACAGGATCAATGGGGAACTTCATGGTGGCATGCC
Organism: Pinus taeda; assembly: GCA_000404065.3. NCBI lineage: Eukaryota > Viridiplantae > Streptophyta > Pinopsida > Pinales > Pinaceae > Pinus > Pinus taeda. The sequence continues at coordinate 62,682 of APFE031458216.1, read as the reverse complement.
CTTCCATAGCGGGCTTTGGCATGTACAAGTGTCTGTAAGCTCAATAAGGGGGTTAACCAAGGAACCTATTAGGTGGTTTCATCCCTTAAAGGGGGTGACATGTCCATGGTACATCTCTCAAGTGGTAGGTGGCAAATGATAAAGTAATGGAACGTAGTGGCGATTAGGGGAATCATCCAGACCACATGTTATCGTACAAGGGTAGCTATAATAAGGGAAGCCCACACTAGGGTATATGAGTGTAGGAGGGAGAAAATCGTGGTACATGTGTTACCTTGACCTTTGTTTTTCCACCCTTCTTCATATGCCTTTTGCTTATGATTTATTTTTCTTCACAACCCCTCGGGGCTCCAGGGGATGAGAGCATGTTGTGTTATATATAGCAATGGATACCCCCTTAAGGTGGGGCAGTTCATTGCCCACTAGGGTTTGGGACAATCATGGGTTCCTCAATGATGGAGGGGGCTCATTTAGGGCCCATAGGAACGAGGGTGATGGCCATGGATAAGGGGTAGAGCTCATGTTTGGCTTTTGCCCACATGCTAAATTTGTATGTCTCGACCATCTTTTGCATTTTGTGGTACATTTCTTGTTGAGAGTGGCCAAACTATGCTTTTTCTTTTCCTTTTAGCTACATCAACCTCTGGGCATCGTTCGAGGCTTGACCCAAGGTGTGGACAAGGGGAGGGGGAGGCTAACCCCATGTGGACCTAGTGGACACATGTGGACCTGGATGGGAAAAGAGATGAATGGGGCTACAAAGAGTAGAAGGGAGTGATGTATATGGTGTCGGAAAGCAAGAGCACGCAACCAAAATTGGGGTTTCCCATGTAGTGTGAACCCTAAAGCTAATGGCTAGTAAAGGATATTCGACAGGGCTAGGATACAAGGCTAACCACGAAATCAGGCAATGGAGATAAGAGTGCAAACCTAGCGCACTCTTTCCGCCGAATCCCCCAACTGATGCCCAAAAGTGCCCATGACAAGTAAGGAAAATTACACAACTATACTAATGAAAAGTCATACCTTTGGTGTTCGGAGACCCACCTTTAGACATACAATCACATCAAGTGGGCAGTGGACCACATGGCTAGCTTAGGTGGCGGACATAATGGCACATCGAGCTATCTAGTTGCTACAAGGGGTTGTCGGTTGAGGACCATCTAGGAGAAATTTTTCTTATATACATTACCCTTAGGTGGTGGGTAACAAATGATCCGTAAAATGCCGTGGATATTCCACTAGATAGTTCATCACAACAGATCTAATAATATTATATTAAAACTCTGAAAATTCTACACTATTACAGTTTATTAAAATTCTAGATCTGTGGATTTAACTATAATTAGTGCATGCATGCAAATGGAAATTATACAGAAAAGTAGAGAACGACAGAATAAGCACACACACACACACGACACAAGATATGCTCTCTGGGAAACCCTTTCGGGAGAAAACTCAGTTGGAAGGTGAGGCCGCTTCGCTCTCTTTTCTTGTCTGGAAATATGGTTGCAGGTACAAAGAAGTAATGCCTGTGGCCTGTGGGATGCTACAGTGCACAAATCCTCTCTGTGTGCTCTACCTCCTATTTCTCTTGGGTATCTTTGCTCAGCTATGGAACAAAATGCTCTCGAAAGAATGGAATGCCTTTTCCTCCCAGTGGCCCGGTTATAATACAGCCCCGATAACCTACTAGTGGTTAAGTTTGACCACATCAACTCTTAACTAGAGTTACAAAATAGACTCTTCTAGAGTCTTTTACATCACAAACACGTGGCTAGTCCCTTTTCCATGAATAATTGGGGTTGATGCGGCATCCTCCCGAACTATAGGTGTCAAAATAGGAAGGTCAACCTCTGAGTGGCATAATGTTTGCATATAGATTCCAATTGACGCGCTTCTTGTGCCGTTGGAAAGGTCTCTGTGTGTAGAATATCATGAAAACATGATACACTAAAGCGAGAAAGTTTTACCGCCAAAAAACATCGTTTGATGCCTCAAAACGCTCTCAAAGGGTTTCAGACCATGTTTCGCGAAATTGGGTCCTGTCGGTAAAAATGGTCCTGTGAATTGATTCCTCCACTTTTTCCACTCCAAATGCATCGAGATGGATGAAAAACAATATAATGATTCAATTTGGATCAACAAACCCCTTAGAAGGTGGTTTTGTGCTTTTTGAAACAGTTTTGAGGGAATTTAGGGGATGTTTCCCTACAAAAACAACTCCTACAAGTCTTTAAAAACACATCTCTCCTCTTATTTGCCTCACACATCTTAACCCTAGCAATGCTGACAATCAATGGTAATGTTAAATTCTTGAAGTAATGACATTTACTTTATCTTTCATTTTCATCCTTTTACCTAAATTTTTAACATTACCATGAAATGACTCGAGATGTTTGAGAGTGGTTTCGACCTCATTGGATTTCATATGGAGAAACTAGAATTTTAGATCTCACTCAAAATCCAACAGACTTAATAGTTTTCAGGATTTGAGGGATTGCAATGTTTCCATTTGATTCTGTCAAGTGTGTGTTATACAGGATTTATGATTGTGGATAAAAGTACCTCCCCTAGGTTTGGTGGCTAACCTAGAACAATAGAGAGACAAGGAACTCAATGCTTTCCTTAAAGTAAATATATGACGTAATGAAACCTACCTGGAATCCATTGCACGCATCGCTCCTTTAGCTTGGATACTCCAATTCAAGCGCCGATTGCCAAAATTAGAATCTACATAGTCAGAGAATATAAGCCTAGAAACTACGAGATCTATGTAGTATCATCTAAATACTCTGTTCGATAGATCAATATGGTATTGAAATACATGAAAAAACAATGCCACATATAGGAAAACAAAAAATTCTTTGCATTAATATAAATGGAAGGAGTTTACAACCATAAATAGATGTTTATCTTGTAAAAGAGCTCCTCCAAGTTGAATTGTCCTTTTCTTGTCACAATGTGCACCTCCAATCACCCTAAATGCATGAAATGAAACCTCTCACAACAACAGCATAAGGGTGGAATCACTCTCCAAAATCCAACCTCTTGCACATGGAACACTGTAAATATATAGAGGAGTGGGGTAAGTTGGGAGTTCTTATCCAATTACCAATCTAAGGTTTTAGATCCACCTTTGATGTGAGGATGGGATCAAAGGATAAGAGATAGAAACTCCAAAGTAGGGTAGGATAGGATCTGAATATTTTATCTGAGGTAAAATGGTTGTAACAAATTCTGGGAGCTTCTAGAAGAGGAGACTTTTGGAATTTCTCTTTTTTTTTCTTCGAGTTTCTAGAACCAACGCAGGTGCAAAGGGGAGCACCCTATAGGTGATTAACGCAGGCCATAGTGGAGCAACTTGTAAGTGAACGCTGTCCAACAAGAGGCCAGGGAGCGTTGGTCCTAAAACTGGCTCAGATGATGTAGTTTTAGGCATAAACTCTAGGGAATGAAAGAGGCATGCCTAGGGCTTTGGCAAGATGATGACAAGAGGGAATAGGATGCTGATTGATCCCATTAGGAGGCCTATTGATCGAATGTGACAAAATGGCTTATAACAGTGAGGGTATGAGATTGGCATTTGATCAGGAGCATGAAGCCCTTTAAGTACCTTGATGTTGGTGGCATTGATTGTTGAACTTTGTTGATGTTGGTGGTATTGATTCTTGAATTCCTCTACCACGACTTTAAAAAAAAATGCACCCTTCACTAGAAGGAACATAATTGGTGTGACATTCTAAGGTTATTTTACCATTTTATAAGGTTGAGGAGATGAACCTTTCACTCAAACCAAAATCATTGGTCAGGCATGCTAAACTTTTTCAATTTCTACCATATTATAAGGTTGAGCAAGAAGACTTTGAGCTAGATGATGTTTATGTAGCTCTTGTTGATGATCCCATTTCTAATGATGCTGAATCAATGATGAGTTTTATGAGTGATCATGTTGATCAATGATTTGTAGTTTTGATGTCTAGTTCCATTGTTGTTACTACTACTATTGAGGTTGTAGAGGAGTCTGAGTCGTTCTCAGAGTCTAAGCTAGATGATGTTTATATTGTTTATGTTGATGATCCCATGTCTAGTAGTGGTGATGAGTTTGATTATGATGAGCAGTGATCATTTTGATCACTGATATGTAGACTTGTAGTAGGCTAGTGGCCCCATAGCTTGTAGAATTTTTTTGGACTCTAGAGGCCATTTAGAGCCTCATTGATTGTGTATTTTGTCACTGATATGTATTGCACTCGATGCCATTTTGATATATTCACCTTTATATGGTATATAGATGGGAAAAATTTGCATATTTTGTCTCTATTGATTTGGAATCATGGTTTTAAATCTTAAAAAAAGTTTTTTTCATTAAAAATAATTATTTCATGTATCTTTTTAAAGACTGATTCATTGAGATTTGACCAGTCCCGGTTTGAAATTGGGTTTGATAGGTGGATTGGTCTGGTCACCATTTCCAGTTTTGAATACTATGGTCTTGATCTGTAATGGGATTGTCTCTATTTATTCATATCTGATAGGACATTGCCACATCAACACTTTGATTGCCATGTCATACTGCCCATGTGCCTGATCTCCAACATTACTGCTAATCTCAAAATTTTGACACTTGAGTCTTCTTAGTCTCATTGCGTTGATCAATTTTGACATAATGCATGCATGATTCTGCCCAATGATCTGCCTAAAAATCCCTTGGAAACATTTCTTGTACTGTTGACCAAGTTTGACTAGACTCTAACTAGCCACTAGATGCTCTAGTTGAAAAAATTCCTTTTTGATCACCTGGACTCTTTTGCAGTGGTAAACATGAATAACCTTAGGAAACATGAATGTTGACAAATGAGAGATTGCTATGCTATAAGAGTTGTAATGAGAAATAATGCACCAAGGCCAAGGTCACCTACAAACTCTGTAGACACGAAACCATATGGAATCACATAGGTGTACCTTGATTCATGTTGGATTGGCCCATACACCGGTGATCACCCCTATAAAGACAAGGTTCCCATAAAACCATGAGTCCTCATGTAAAACCTCCCAAGGTCCTCCAATCCAGTTAGGGACGAGATCTCCAAGATGAAAACCTCAAGGGATGAGGCATGGCCTGACCAATCATAATGAATATAGACTCAAAATACAAGACACCAGGTTTGGGATGCCTAATACATGGCCTCACATGGTGTTTTACAAGGCTTTGACTTGTGACCTTGGGTTTATTGTTGTCGTTCGGATTGTACAAGCACCACGACAACACTTAGGATGGGGGTTGTCACTCTGATCCCCTCCCACTCCGTTCTAGCCGTTTCCCAACAATAGGCTATGGGGGTAGTCCCTATGGAATGAAGTGAAGGAAAGCAAGTTGAGAACCAACTTACTTGGGAGACATAGATGAGTGGCCTAGCCACTTGGTTGAAATTAAGCAAGATTATTGATTAAATTAGATTTTCTATTATGAGACCAGTGCCTTAATGGAGTCACAAATTCTTGCTTTCTATAAATTGGAACCAAATGGCTGGATAGACATCCGCTGCTTGAATGATTGACTAACCTATATGCAAATCCTAGGACTTATGTGAGATGTAGTGATCTTGGTAAATTTTAGTTAAATGCCTAGTCTAAGTGTAATTTTCCCTTAACTATTTGACGCTGGGCTCCAAGGTAGGTTGTGGGAAGGAGGCTAACAGGAAGCAGGCTAAGGCTTGATTAACGATACCTTCTGTTAGGCTCCTATCACCCGATGCCTCCAGCGCTGCAGAGACTGTAGCTTTGACGACTGCAAGGTCACCGTGTTAACCATGAAAGAGTTGCCGAAGCCCCTCAAGCTAGATAAGAAGGGTTGTCCTATGTCTCTATCAACCTAGCTTATGCTAGGAGGTAAACGTTTTTAGTACAAATCTTGATCTAGTATGCTTATGCAAGAGATTATGAGTGAGATTTATCTTGAGTTAAGGTTTTCTTAAGTTGTTTAAGTACTTAATTAGAATTTTTCTTAAGAGTACTTAACAATAGTGAATTGCAATCTTAAGACAAGATAAACGGCTTAGAGATACAAGTGTAAACTTCAACAATATTCAACAAGATACCAAATAACCCAAGATGTCAAATGCTTAAAATAGTCCATCAAAATGCTAATCACAGATTTATGACAATTTATACCAACAATACTACATAAAATTCTGATTTTATCAATGTTGCAAGAACAATGCATAAACCACTTCAAATGAGGAAACTTGCCCAACACATGAAACACTGAAATTCTAATGACCAACAAATGTAATTCAACTTGTTTAGATCACTTTAAAATGATATATCCAGTAAAATTTCAGATCTGATTTATTGATTTACAACAGTAAGTAAAAATAGATCAGCAAAGATAAAAGTGCCAAAAATAGATGGCTTATATGCCACAAAAATAGCAAAATGCACTAGAACTTGAAAATTTAAATTTTAGGGCTTTTAGAGAGTTTGACTCAGCAATTTTCAGAATTGATATGTTTATTACAACGATTAGTTAATCACATATCAACAGATTAATCAAACCAAAAATAGATGCCCAATATTTCCAAAAAATAGAAAAAACTTCGGAAATTGGAAATCCCAGTTTTTTTGGCCCTTATTAAATATTTGATTCAGAAATTTCAGATCTACGGAAAATTTCAGTAGTGCAGAAAAATCCAGCAAACTTAAATGTTAGATCTAGGCCAAAACTCAAATAATCAAGAGGCCAAAATTTGTGAAGATGAAGATTTTGCAATTTTAAATGACTATGACCATTTAGTTTGTGATTTTAAGGCTTAAGTATTAGTAATTTGCTTGCTGTAATAAAACTGCAGAAAATAAGGGTTTAGAAGTCAATCCCTAGGCTTAAGGCCTTAAAGATCCCACCGTTGAAAATCGTTGAAACTTTGGGATTACTTTGCCGCTTGAAAAATAAGAATTTTGAGACCTTAATCATGCAAAACCACCAAGTATTTAGCTTTAAAGCTTCAATTTAGGGATTTGGGTCAATTTTGGGGAAAAACTAGGCTAATAATTGGAGAACAAGGCTAAATGAGGCAAATTTGCAGGGATAAATGGGCTAGGATGATAGATCGTGGGTTGAAATGGCAAGCTAAGGCCAAAAACTAAAAACCCGTGTCTCAATTTTTTTTTTCTCTTCTAGATTTGAAATTTGCCATCAAATCTTTAGTAAATGTCTTTGCAAAATTGTCTAGAGATTAGATCTTACCCTCAAGGGCCTAGATCTAGCTCTTCTCTCATTTGATCTCTTGATCCAACCCGCAAAAATGAAAATAAGAACACCTAAATCCCAAATATATACAAAATGGATCTAAAACCCCAACCCAAGTTAGAAAAATAATTTACACTTAAAATTACAAAATTATTTTACAAATTGTACGTGGGTTTTTAAATAAATTTTGAGAACATAAAAATTTCAATATTTTTTCCTTGAAAAAATGGCTAAAATGCTTCAGAAAAATTATTGCTCACTATAGCTTTAGCGGAGATTTAATCTGCCATATAAAAACTAGGAATCCAAGCAAGATGATCCTTGCCCACAGTCTGTGAACTTGGAGACCAAGGATTGAGTACCTGCAAACACTATGTATTATCTCAAAATATATTATGTGAAGCACCACATAGGAAGGCTGTAGTCAATACATACCACAGATCAACGAACAAAAACATCTCGAGTTGCACGTCAAAGTCATTTATTATAGTAGAAAAAATAGTTCTCCGCGGGACAATAATTTACAAAATGCTTCAACGGTTCTAGTTAGAGATCAAGATGACTAGAGACTCAACTGACTTTCTAATTTAGAGATAAATCATTCAAATGGAAAAATACTGGCTAGTTTCTTTGATCCTTGTCAAAATAATCTTGGCCGTTGATAAACACTTCAAGATCTTTTAATCTTGGCCCTTGATATTTTATTTTTGAGGAATTTTCGAATTTATTATTTAATTCTATTTTAATTATCTCAAAATTTATTATTTTGAGCTAATTTCCTTTAAAAAATTGACTTTGACTTAACCACCGAGGTCCATGGGTCCAATTTTTCTTGAAATATAGAATATTCCCTTGGGTGGAGGACCTTTAAAAATTGATTTTTTCAAGACCCACGAATTTTTTCATTTGGAGAATTTATTTTCCTAAAACAATTTAATTTGACTCTAATTAATTAATTTTTTAGCTTAGGATTTAATTTTATTATGTTAGAAAAATTAATTAATTTACACGAGGGGATTAATTATTTTTCCAACCCTCTAATACATAAGATTTTCATTTACAAGACTCAAAGAGGGAATACACATTTGTCTTAGACTCTCAAGACACATAACCTATCTGCGATACAATATGATCTAGTAAACCAAGTGATTTGTAATAAAATAATTAAGCCAATTAGTTTAAATTATTCCTAAACCACTTTTACATCAGACTCAACTAAAACACTAGGATTCACCTAATAATCCGACAATAAATTTCACCCTAGCTTTGGTGGTTTAAGCTGGAGGGAAAAAACTCTTCTGATTAGCCGTGTCGAAAAACTTAGGTAATCAGTGAGGTTAAAAAACCTCCTAGGATGGAATTTGTCATCAAATTATAGGTTTACCTAAGTTGTTACATAGACTCAAGGATTTACTAAGATCATTTACAATATATAACTTGCAGAATGGGATTACCATGACACACAGATTGCTGATATGTGATTTGACCCTTGTTGAAAAAGTTGGTACTTCCGCTTCCCTGGAACCTTGACAGTTTGAGTGCAACATCTGGCTCCATATGGGGACACGTTGCTCCCAAGAAGTAACGTGAGAATTCTAGAATCCTGCATCTAGGGAAACATAAGTCCATCAAATAGATATCTTTTCAACATCGAAATCATCATGCATATATATAAAATATCGCCGAGATATAAAATTCTACTCTAATAAACTAAAATATAAAAGACAATATAAATGCGTGAAATAAATTATCTAATGACATGAAATAAAAAGGGAGTGGGGTTAGAGATACTATACAAAACGATGCCCATGGTATCAAATGTCTTCAACATAGTGCATATTGAGCATCTACCGATTTTCCGACAAGTCTATGGGTTGCTTCTCGAATGTGCGATGCTGAATTTTGACAATGCTAGGACTTTGTCTTATCTGAATATCGAGTTGCTCCCTAGCATCAGATGCATCAAACTTTTTCCTTCTTCTCCTTCGCCTTTTATGCTTGCTCTCAGTGGGATGTGACGTTGATGTTGACATGATCGACATGCAATTTTCTATTTGATTTGGATAACACTCATTCGTAAATTTCAGAATATCCATGATTTTTGTGACCTGCTCTTCCTTATTTTCATGACCCTGTTCTATCAAAGCCGCTGGATCTTCATATTCATATTTATTATGAGCGGATTCGGGTTCGGGTTGGGAGAGGGTTCGTGGGGGGAGGGGGGATGGCGCTCCCCCGCAACCCCGTACTAGAACTTGAAAATTTCAATTTTAGGGCTTTTAGAGAGTTTGACTTAACAATTTTCAGAATTGATATGTTTATTACAACAGTGAGTTAACCACATATCAACAAACTAATTAAGCGAAAAATAATGCCCAATATTTCCAAAAAATAGAAAAAAATTCCGGAAATTGAAAATTCCAGTTTTTGGTCCTTATTAAGTATTTGATTAAGAAATTTCAGATCTGCAAAAAAATTCAGTAATGCAGAAAAATCTAGCAACTTTAAATGTTAGATCTAGGCCAAAACTCAAATATCCAAGAGGCCAGAATTTGCAGTGTGGAAAAAGTCGGGAATAAATCCCGATTAAATCCCGATTTTTTTTATTTTTTTGGCTGGCCGATTAAATCCCGATTTTTTGATTTTTTTGGCTGGTCGTTTAATTTTGCCGACTTTTTGTCGACTTTTTCGAAAAACTCCCGACTTTAACGACTTTTTCAACTTTTGGACCCTTGCCGATTTAATCTCGACTTCGACTTTTTCCACATTGAGAATTTGTGAAGATGAAGATTTTGCAATTTTAAATGACTTTGACCATTTAGTTTGTGATTTTAAGACCTAATTATTAGTAATTTGCTTGCTGTAATAAAATTGCAGAAAACAAGGGTTAGAGGTCAAATCCTAGACTCAAAGCCTTGAAAATCCCTTTGTTGAAAATCGTTGAAACTTTGGGATTACTTTGTCGCATGAAAAATAAGAATTTTGAGACCTTAATCCCACAAAACTGCCAATTATTTAGTTTTAAAACTTTAGCTTAGGGTTCGGGTCAATTTTGGGGCAAAAGAGACCAAGAATTGGAGAACAAGGCTAAAAGAGGCAAATTTGTGGGGGTAAATGGGCTAGGATGATTCGGGGGCTAAAATGGCAAGAGGAGGCCAAAAATTGAAAACCTGTGTCTCGAATTTTTTTTCTCTTCCGGATTTGAATTTTACCATCAAATCTTCGGTAAATGTTCCTGCAAAATTGTCTAGAGACTAGATCTTACACTCAAGGGCCTAGATCTAGCTTTTCTCTCACTTGATCCGTTGATCCAACCTGCAAAATAAAAATAAAAACAACCAAACCCCAAATATATACAAAATGGATCTGAAACCCCAACCCAAGTTAGAAAAATAATTTACACTTAAAATTACAAAATTATTTTACAAATTGTACATGGGTTTTTAAATAAAATTTGCGAAATAATTTTTTTCAATATTTTTTCCTTGAAAGAATGGCTAAAATGCTTCAGAAAAATGATTGCTCACTATAGCCCTAGCGAAGATTCGATTTGCCATATAAAAACTAGGAATCCAAGTAAGATGATCCTTGCCCATAGTATGTGAACTTGGAAACCAATGACTGAGTACTTGCAAACACTATGTTTTATCTCAAAATATATCAAGTAAAACACCACATAGGAAGTTCGTAGTCAATACTTACCACAGATCAATGAACAAAAATACCTTGAGTTGCACCCCAAAGTCTTTTATTATAGTAGAAAAAATAGTTCCCAGCGGAACAGTAATTTACAAAATGCTTCAACAACAATTCTAGCGAGAGATCAAGATGACTAGAGACTCAGCTGACTCTCTAATTTATGGATAAATCGTCCAAATGGAAAAATAACGGCTAGTTTCTTTGATCCCAGTCAAAATAATTTTGGCTGTTGATAAACACTTCCAGATCTTTTAATCTTGGCCCTTGTTTTTTATTTTTTATTTTTGAAGAATTTTCGAATTTATCATTTAATTCCATTTTAATTAGCTCAATTTCGTAAAAAAAATTGACTTTGACTTAACCACCAAGGTCCAAGGGTCGATTTTTTTTTGAAATATAGAATATTCCCTTGGTGGAGAACCTTTAAAAATTGATTCTTTCAAGACCCACAATTTTTTCCATTTGGAGAATTTATTTTTCGAAGACAATTTAATTTAACTCTAATTAATTAATTTTCTGGCTTAGGATATAATTTAATTTGGCCATAAAAATTAATTAATTTATACAGGAGGGGATTAATTATTTTTCCAACTCTTTAATACATAATATTTTCATTTACAGGACTCAAAGAGGGAATACACATTTGTCTTAGACCCTCAAGACACATAACCCATCTGCGATAATAAACCAAGTGATTTGTAATAAAATAATTAAGTCAGCTTAATTATTCCCAAACCACTTTTACATCAGATTCGACTAAAACACTAGGATTCACCTAATAATTCGACAGTAAATTTCACTCTAGCTTTGGGGGTTTAAGTTGGAGGGAAAAAACTCGTCTACTTAGCCATGTCGAAAAACACAGGTAATCAGAGAGGTTAAAAAACCTCCTAAGATGGAATTCGTCATCAAATTATAGGCTTACCTAGGTTGTTACCTAAGTAACCAGATTCGTTATAAAGGGGCCACGTGTCCGAATCCTGCGAATTGGACACGATTCGTTGGGGTTTCGAATCCCAGAAGGGGACATGTCGTGTCCTAACAAGATTCATAGAATCCCATTAGGACACAACGTGTCCTGATTCTGGGATTCGAATCCCCTAAATTGAAACCCGCGCGCATAAAAAAGGTGCTGTTCCTTGTGTTTTTTTACCATATTTCTCTTTCAGTTTTGTATACTTTGAGCTGTGGGCAAGGAGCTAAGGGTTTGGAGCAAGGAGCTAAGGGTGTGGAGCGTTCGGCAAGGAGATTCAAGCACCAGGTAAGTGCATTTCATCTCTATTGTTTTGCATTTCTATTACAATAGTTTGTATATGATTTTTTTTACAAATTTGTGCATGTTTTGTTTATTATTTTTACAATATTCATGGCTCAATCAAAAGCAGCAGTTAGGGGGCAAAGGAAGTGGAAGAATGTCTCCATTGGAGATGCCCTTCCTCCTCCAATATCATCAGAGTCTGCTGCAAGTAACGTTGAGGGAAGAGGAGGACCTAAAAACAACATTGAGAAATATCCCTTGTGGAAATATGTCACAAGAGAGGATGGGACAAGCACCAAGAGGAAGAGAGGAGGCAATGTGTAATGGAGATGCAATGTTTGTCACATTTATTTCAAAAGCACATATTACCACGTGAAAGGCCATTTGTTGGCTTTACCAGGTTGTGGAATTGGAGTTTATAACGCTATTCTTTTGCAAAACAGGAAAGAAATGGAAAATGAGTCCATTGTTGGTATGGAAAATGTGGTTGCAAAATCAAGAAAAACCAAGAATGAAGACCCCCTTCTATTTTTGAGGAAATGCACCACCAAATTTGCATTTGAGAGTTCTATTGGGGGACAAACAACAAAAAGAAGAGCAATTACACTTGGTCCAATGGACAAGATTTTTCAAAAAAGAGAAAAAGGAAGAGATTGATTTCACCATTGCCTTATTTTTCTATCAAAACTTCATATCATTTAATGTTGCACGCTCACCTCTATTTATTGAAATGTGTCGAGCTCTAACTCATGGGTCTCCATCATGGTATGTGCTTCATGGTTCAGAGAAGCTTAGAACCACATTGTTGACGAAGGCAAAAAAAGAAGTGCAAAAAATGCTTTAGCCTATTGTAGCATCATGGCCAACATCTGGGGTTAGCATTGTTTCTGATGGATGGATAGATCTAGCACAACACCTAATCATCAACTTCATGGTGTCTTCCTTGAATGGTCCAGTTTTCTTGAAAGCAGTGGATACACTTGGAGATTACAAGGATGCACAATTTATTGGTGAGTTATTTATTAAAGTTATTGAAGATGTAGGTGTTGATTCTTGTGTGCAAATCATTACAGATAATGCACCTGTTTGCAAGGCTGCTGGCATGATTGTGGAAGCTAAATATCCACAAGTGTTTTGGACACCTTGCATTGTCCATTCATTGAACTTAGCACTAAAATCCATTGCTTCTGATGTGCTTTGGATTGGAAGCATTATTGAGGATGCAAGACATATCCGTAACTTTGTGCAAAATCATACAAATGCCCTCACTATCTTACAAGGAGTACACCAATCTATCATTGTTGAAGATTGTTGATACACGGTTTGCCTCTTCATTCATGATGTTGAAGAGGTTGAGGGAGGTCAAGACCGCTCTTGGGGCCATGGTTATTTCTGAGTTTTGGTCTTTTTGGAGAAAGACAGATCAAGTAGTCTTTAAAAGAGTGAAGGACACAGTGCTAGATGATGCTTGGTGGTAGATCTAATTATTCAGATCATGGACCCTATCATTTCTTTGCTTCGGTTTGCAGATACAGATAAACCCATCCTAGGAGAGGTTTATGAGGGATGGGATTCCATGATTGAGTTTGTGAGGAGCATTATTCTACAGAGTGAGTGCCTCGAGTATGAGACATCACCAGAGGCCTTCTGTGGTACTATACAGGGTATTCTTGTCAGCAAATGGGACAATAATTGTACACCTTTACATTGTTTGGCTCACTCATTGAACCCAAAATACTACAGCCATGAGTGGCTGAATGGTGGACCTTCCTACAGATTTTCTCCTCACATGGATGGTGAAATATCACAAGGGAGGAAAGATGCATTCAGGCAGGTTTTTTAGGATAGAACATTGCTTGATGAGGTGGAGGATGCCTTTGCAGAGTTTTCCACTGGCACTGGTCGGTTTGCAGGATATGATGTGATTAGAGACAGGGGGGCTAAGAAGCCCTATTCTTGGTGGGCAAATCATGGGGCAACAAGCCCTCCTCTTCAGTAGTTAGCCATGAGGCTCCTCTCTCAGGTGATTTCATCCTCTTGTTGTGAGAGGAATTGGAGCACATATGGGAATTTGTATAGTGTGAAGAAGAGCAGGCTTGAGCAGTCCAGGGCAGAGACAATGGTGTATGTGCACACCAACCTTCGTCTTATTTACAGGCAGAGAGAAGAGTGGTTGAGGGGAAGACAAAGATGTGGGATGTCTTTCTTGATGATATGGGTTTGGACAACAATGTTGAGTTGGCATTGGCCAACATGGATCTCAATGATCCAGTGCTAGAGCCTGTTATATTTGATGACGGTGATATTTTATAGGGGTCATCCTCCACACCAGCAGATGCAGAGGCGACTATGGATACAAGGGAAGAGGAGGATGCAGAGAGAGCAGTGGTGACCATGATGATGAGGACATTGATGCTAATTCTGATGATGACTATGAGGATTGATGACTCATGAGTCATGGGCTACCTATTGCCTTGAGGCTTGTATACCTGTAGTTGTTTTATATTTTCTATTTCTATTTGCCATTGGCATTGCACCAACACTACCTATGTAACACATTTTAATTTGATGACTTAATGAGAAATTTACACCTGTTAGTGTCTTTATCTTACTATCTTGTAGTTGTAAGTTGTCTTTCATTTATGAATCATGATTTATGTGACCACTGACATGTATTTGAATTTTGTATGTAATATGCATGCTATAGATGAAGATCTATGTTTGAAATCAATGAATTTGTATCATTAATTAGAATTTGTGTAAGAAATATCTATCTTTAATATATATATATATATATATATATATATATTTTTTTTTTTAATAAAATAATATATAACGAATCCTACGTGTCCTGTTCTAGGGGGTCAACGTGTTTGAATCCGACACTCGAATCCCCATATCCTACGAATCCCGAATACCCGTGTCAGGTGACTTAGGTTGTTACATAGACTCAAAGATTTACTAAGATCATTTACAATATATAACTTGCAGAGTGAGATGACCATGACACATAGACTGCTGATATGTGATCCGATCCTTGCTGAAAAAGTTGGTACTTCCACTTCCTTGGAACTTTGACTATTTGAGTGCAACACTTACAATAGTGATGAATGATCTGCTTGAAAAAATCTATGTGCCCCCAGGGGGTAATAACCACAGGTCTCAACATAGAACTTATCATTCCTTTCAGGATCCCAAACATCAATAACATCCACGAAACAAAATTTAAGTGTAATGATTTGTATCATTAAAATTTAATATAAGTAAAACATTTAATCATGGAAACCATAAGTATATAGCATATGCGCTCTTATGGTCATATTTTTTTCAAGAATCTGGTTTTATTAAAAATGCTTTATGTACTTGCTGTAGATTTTTTTCAGTCATAGACAAGTGTGAGAAACCTAACATAAAACATGAAGCAGAAAATCAAGTAAAAAATAGAAAAGGTGTATAACATTCTGGACTCTCCTATAGCTGGCAATGGCTTACAAATGCATCTAAATCTCTATGGAGTAGAAATTCCCTTTAGGGTGTTAAAATTCTATTCCGGAGCTATTTTATAATTCCTAGTAAATTTATAACCCAGAAATTTAAATCTGCACTTACTGAATTAAACCACACTGGAATTTTAACTCAGAGATTTACGTCAGAAGCAAATACATGAAATAATTCTTACACAAAAGTTAACCCTCCAACTGAGCTTCAATTCTATTATTTAGAACAATGAGGGTTCTCTAAGTGGGAAAATGACCCTACTGAAAATTACAAGCTATAGCAATTATAGAGATTTTCTGGGCACTTGTACCAGCTATATGACTCTCCAAATCTCCTTTGAAACACCCCGGTGACCTGCTATTTGCTTCAGCCTGCAACCTGCCCTCATTTGTGTGGCCGATTTGGACTCCTGCTCAACTGTGTACTTGTACCAGCAGTACAAACCCTCCCCACATGGCACATGTGAGATCTCTAGCTGAATAAGGCCTCAGACATTGTGGCTGCACCTTGTTGATCAGCTAAACTTGCTGTAGGGTCCTGCAGGGAATGATCTCTTGCTGTTGAAATCTCTCTTGATATTTTCCTCCCATGGTCTTGACCTCTGGATGAAAGTTCTTAACCTTTTGCTGAGATCTCTCATTGAGAAAATGCTCTTCTCAAGTCTGTGTCTTCTTCTTTCCTGAGGCTGTCTTTTATAATTCTTCATTGAACTAAATCCCCAACCCTAATCTCCAAAGTGATTGACGGTTGAGATTAATTCTGAGTCATTATTGTAATGAAATTACATTTCCGTAGATTTTTTCTAGCTCAGTAGTCAACATTAATTAATTAACTTAGTTAATGTGTTTTTCTAAGTTAGACTTAGAAAAATCATAAAAAACAACTTAATAAATTAAGCACGTTTCCTAAGTGAGACTTTAGATGACTCCTGCATTCTTGATACCTAGCCTAGTCCAATGTTAAACTTCAACATATGAGGCCTCTTGGAGCAGTAGTAAAGGGGACCTAAATTCCCTCAAGGGGCCATATGCTGAGTAGTAGAACAAGAGCATTGAGCTCAAATTTCAAAGAGAAAGGACAATTGGGAACTAGTCTGGACCGAAGAGCGGCCACTACTTAGAGGTCCATTCAAATCCAGTTGGAGGACAGCTTCACTGGGTTTGAGGGAGTAAGTTGGTTCATTTGGATCCACAGAACGATTTCTAAATTGACCTTATCCAACTTTTCTTTGATTTGTCTTAAACAACTACGGTATGCAAGCCGGTGCTAGATGTTTTGGAAGGCTTTCTTCGTCTGATTAATGATTGTATTGGCAAGGGCATCTTATTAGTGCTTTTATGCATTATGATTCTTTAATATGCATAGTTTGTTCTCAATCACCTCTTTTTTTATAGAGCTGTTGCTTAATTTCAAGTTCAAAGAACACAGTGACCATGCTGAAGCAGTAGACATTCGTACGGGTTGTACTGATATATTGTACTACATAGTGAATATACTGACCGTAGGGAATACAGCTGCACTGTTGGATACTTGTAGATCAGGTATATCAAAAGATTGTTGAGGTAGTACATGGCAGAGGACCTAAGGTTTCCTGGCTTTTCACGTAATGTAGCTTTTTCTGAATAGGAGGTCACCTTGTGATAATCCATTCAGATCTTTTCATATGATTTATGTTTTATCATGGTAATTCTTTATTCCTGAACAATCGGATGACAAATTATACAATAATAACTGAATTTTTACATGAGAAGAATCCAGATATAAGATGGAGAAAGCTAGAAAAGTGCCTACTAATAAAATATAATTTTCAAACTCATCAAGGTTATGGGGTGGCTCAATGGAAAGAGATCAAAGCACACCATAATGACTTGCTGTTTATCCGGAATTGTAGAGGTCTGCACCTATGATTGTCTGGCATATACATAATATCATTTTTAATACTTAATCAAATATCATTCCAAAGAGGTTCACCCTTTCATAATCTTTTATGCAAGAATGTATGGAAGATAGAGTTTTGATACTGGACTTCTGTTTCACATTCTAGTGTGAAATATCTGCTTGTCTGGAACCTGCCAGTCCCCATTCTTCTCTATAATGTACCTGCATTTAAAATATCAATGAAAAGTACAAATGCCTATCTTCTAAAATAAACAGTTTTTTGTTTTATAAAGAATAGACTCAAAATAAAAGGTGACAGAGAGTCCTTGTGTTAGTACTGATTATATTAGCTATATATTGTCTTTTTGAGTATTTAATAAAATGCTCTATAAATGGTTCAATAGTATTATCATTGGATAAACAATAAGTTCATGTTTTCTAAAGAAATATATCAATAGGTAAAGTACTTGTACTCTATTAAAAATTTATATATTTCATGCTTTGATTCCTCATGTCTTGTATACCTGTTCATGAATGATTAAATTGATTAATATATATTGGAGTCAACTATTTAAAAAACATCTTCAAGTATGCTATTTTGTTTTTGAAATACTGTTCATTATATTCAACAAAAAGTTGTTTGTGAGTTTCTTTATCATCTTATCATGTCAATTCAATTTGGGTTGTCACCATGACATCGTTTTCTGGCTTGATTAAGGTGAATTGTAATTGTACTTCTCGTGTTTGAACACATTCACAAAAAGTCCCTTTATCTCTATCTTCTGCATGCAGCTCTCTTCATTTTGCTCCTATCAGCACTGTTTTTCAAGTCAATTTTTGAGATGTGATCAATGTTATCGTATCACTTGAAATGGTGGAAGTACCCAGTTTAACTTTAGTTTATTCTATTTTAGTCTGCGTGTGCAGCTGCTGCAGCTCATTGCAAAGCTAAGGGGAAGAATATCTCAAAACTATCTTTGCAATATAGCTTGAAGAACAAGGATATTGCTTCAGTGTTGGTTGGCATGAACTCTGTTCAACAGGTTTTTGCCTTCATCCAATTCTCACTATTTATTCGTCATTATAATTTAAAAAAATAAAGAAAACAGTTTTATTAATTTCCTTGAATGATAAAAATTCAGTAAATTGAAGCACAAAAGGAAATTTTAGAGCATGCATTGTTGGTTGTCAGCCATCAATGTGTTCTTGTAGTTTGATTGTCAGCGATCAATGTGCTCTTGTAGTTTGATACAACTGAATCTGTCACTATTATGATGTGTGTATCCCACGAAAATAAATTCATCAAGGTCAATATAATTATTAATGATATCTCGTCCTGATAAACTAGTAGATGTAGGGCGTGTGAGGGGTTCTTGTTTTGTGACTTTGTAAAATAGCATATTGACTCTAGCAAAGATGAATCTGCTAATGTTCAAGGTCAACCGATCTTTATTGTTAAAATTTCTGTTTTCCCACCCCGGTTTTCAGTTTCTCCTTATTTCTTCCATGTAGTTAAATGTCCTTTCCCATAACCATACATTCAACAAGCTGAAAAAAATAAATTTGCTGAAAACACAAATTCTGGAAATTTTACAGAATGCTGGAAATTGCAGAAATAAAAATCAGCAGTAATAAACACATTAAAACACTGATATTTTTGGTCAATGTGACCCTGGAAAAACCCCCTACAACTCTTGGGGAAAATCAGTTTGAGAGCTCTTCTTTATTTTTGAAAAATGTCTTTTTACAGTAAGAAATATTCAGCAAAAATCAGCAAGCAAACTTTTACAACTTATCTCAGCCTTGCTGAAAAACTGCCTTGCTGAAACTTCGCTGTTGAAACTCCGCTGCTGAAACTCCGCTGCTGATACTTCGCAGCTCACTGTCCAGAAATCTCCCTTGCTCTCTTGCTCTCCTTCTCTCAATATGCTCATGAAAGAATTGAATCGAATATAATCTTTTCCTCCTTTTCCTCCCTTAATATAACTCCAAGTGACTTTTGGGTGATCTCTAAATCCAATGGCTGAAATAGATTTAGATCAATGGCTGAGATTAAATGCACATTTAAATCTCACTTTCTATTTTTTAATTCACCCCACTTTAATAAAGACCCACTTAGTCATTTATTTCCAAAGTCACTTTTCCTTTCTAATTTTTCATTGACTTTATAAAAGTCACTTTAAAATTAGACTTAGTAACTTTATCACTTAAAGTCACTTTTAAATTAGATTTTAACTTTATAAAAATTATAAAGTCACTTTAGGAGAAAAATTAAAATCTTTTGGACACTTTTCCCTAGGCCAAAGATCAAAGCCTAAGGGAACCACCTGTCCTCCGGTACCAAATTTCAACATTTATGACTGCAATGAAGCTAGTGATCAGCCTCTAATTCTACGTTTCTAGGTCATATCATATCTTACTAGATGTGGCTCTTTCAAGGCAGCTTCTAAGGGATCAATCTTTTGATTCACAATTAGCTTTATTATCTGGTATGTTTTAGTGTCCAGTATAAGCCTGAGGTTATTTAAATTTTAAACCTTTTTGTCCACGTTAAAGGTCAGAAAATGAGAATTCAACACACCACATTTGTCTTTATTGTAAAGAAAGATATTTGTGATGAATAGAACCACAAATAAATTAACCTCTTAGTAAAGGAACATGGATAGAATTCTTTAAATAATTAACATTGTTAACCTTCAATATTATGAAATACTAGGCAACAAGAGATAATTGCTTCTGGTCAATTGGGTCTAGATCAAGTGGTTGCAAGGAAGAATTGTTATCCTCCCAACTTAGGTTCAAATCCTACTTATGGCATTTTCTTTCTTCATGGGTCAGTTGTCAATTAATGCTCCTTGTGAACCATGAGGAATATCTCACTCTTGCTTATGGGTAGGGTGCTTGGTTACATGTCAAAACAAAACAAGACAAAAAACAAGAGATAAAATGCTGCTCAGTCTTTACTTGTTGCTGGAATTTGTTCAACAGATAACAGAGCATTAGATCACAATCTCACATCTCAACTACACAATGATTCAAATCAGTCATTTTCATTGTTTACATAGAGGGAATTGTTTGAGAAAATATAAGCAAGCTGTTCTAGAATGATTGACTTTTACCAACTGGCCTATTAATCTTATATGTTTATACGTATGTTGCATTGGTTTTTGGGATGAGGGAATGATGGGGATAGTGGGGGAGGGGGAGGGATTGAGCCTGTGGGATGGTTAGAGCTCACCCCCAAATTTTTCATGTGATGGTGGGTTGGGGGCGACAATTATATATATAATAATAATAAAAAATATTAGAGATCTAAAGTTCACCTGAAACATTTGGCTTGTAAGCATAATAGACTATACTATATATAGCATTATGAACAGCCCTTACACTTTCCAGTTCTGAAAAGGACCGGGAAATTTAAAAAAGAACAGTATGGCATTCCATTATTGGCCCCTAGACATGAGGAAAATGCAGTTTAGCTTTAGCAAATTTAACTTCAACTATTTTTCATTTGCGGTAAGGTCCATGGAGGGTTCATGAGACAAACCACTGTCCCTATAACAGTTTTCCTTCTTCATATTTCTTTTTAATGATGATTATTTAAAAACTTAAAAGTCATTCCTTTCTCAATAGGCTCTACAGATTTTATAGCTGTGTCTAAAACCACTACAAAGCACTTTCGTTTTGCAAAGAAATTAGATTCATATTTCAGATTAAGTAGGTGGTTGAATATGAATTTATTGAAACATTTAGTACCCAATCCGAGCCAGTACGATCCGATTATTTTCACAATGCTTGAGGTTGGGATTGTGGAAGAACTGGACTTGAATGACACTTGGAAACCTATGTAGAATATGTGAGAGCTGAGATAACAATGAGAAGAACAAGAGCACTAACCACAAGGATCAGCCCTTTGAAATGTTGCAGTTCTTAGTTTTTTGACATGTAAGCTTTGTTTGCTGTAATGTTGTTGCTGAAAATACAATAGTTAAATCAACAAAAGGAAAATTGAAACCCATCATACAAAATCCATGTTTTGAGTTACAACTTGTACCAATATATAGATTCAATGCAATACAAAATAAATGGATGGAAAAGGTGATCATATTGCCCAATCATCAATGTACTTTGTCAAAATTGGATGTACATGCCATGAATGTCCCCAAAATCTGCCTAGAATAGGTACATGCAGCACCAACAATAGCTACTCAGTCTTCAGATTGAGAGGAGGAGCAAGAGGCACCTTCTAGTTTTGTTAGGATGAAGCTGAAATGGCTTGAGTTGACTCTGAGAGACGCTCGAGAGCATGTGGAGTATCCTAGGAGGAGTTTTAGGGAGTGTAGACCACTGTAAAAGTTTTCTAGCTACATGGCACTTATGAGTGAATTGGTGATTTTGAGCCTTCTAGCTTTAGGAGGCAATAGACCAACATGTTTGGAAGGATCCCATGATGGAAGACTATTCTTCCATTATGAAGAATGATGTATGAGATGTTGTGCCTATGTCAAACGGGAAATCAATGGTCAGTTTGAGATGGATCTTCAAGATCAAATAGGTTGTAGATGGCAGCATCGAGTAATACAAGACTAGGTTCATGGCGAGAGGGTTCTCCTAGAAGGAAGGAGTGGATTATGAGGTTATATTCGCTCTAGTCACTAGATACACTTTTATCAGGGCTGTTATGTGTATTACTTTAGAGATGTATTGGAGGATACATTAGATGGATTTTGAAGATAACCTTCTCAATGGTGTGTTTGAGGAAGAGGTGTATATCCAGTAGCCACAAGGTTTTGAGGTGCATGGGATAGATTCTCATGTATGTAGGTTGATGAATGCAGTGTATGGTCTTAAACAGGGACCTAGAACATGGTGCTCAAGGAAGGATTGATGGGTATCTGCTAGGTATGTGTGAAATTTTTAATACCATTGCAATTTCTGGTTATTATTCACCTATTTGAATTAGATTATTTGTCTTCTGCAATTTATGTGATAAATACTGAATAAAACACTATGACAACTTCACAAAAATTAAATCACAGTAACATAAAATATTGCACACACACAAAATAATAGACACAATATTTTTGGACAAATATCTCTAGAAAAATCCCAGTGTGGGGAAAATCAATTCTATAGATGAGTATTTTATTATTCTTCAACAATTATGTAATTGAAAATTATTACAATTGTTTGTCGCAAATTAGCAAACCTCCGGAAATTTGCCTTTTTCACTTCTGCTAGTCGATTTGACCTCCTAGAAGCAACTTGGATCCTATGATTCAATTCGGCCCTCCTTTGGAGCCCTAAACTGGTCTACACGTGCAACCTTAGCTAACTTGTCCTCTACTGGCAACTCGCACTGACCGAGAAATAAAATCATCCTCCTCTGGAAATTCGACCTTCACTGGCAAACTCAGCGTCTCCAATGCAAATCAATCTCTCTGGCAAATTTTCTCTTGCTCCGACAGCTCGACCTCACTAATTCAATTCACACTACTAGCGAAACTCGGTCTTTGCAGATAAAATTGATCTCCCTCCATCACTAAGAATCTGGAAATCACTGCGAAGAAATATCTCTCTGGCAACTCAATCTTTGATCACTGTTGATCTCAACTGTTGGTGTTGTCATGCTATCACTGCACCCTTGATCTCATTGCAAATCTGCTTATTTGAATGTACACTCTAAATGCCCATTGATCTCCTCTTATAATCTCTCCTTGAGAAATCAACAACCACGATCTAATCTGATGGCTAAGATCATCTTGACTTCTAAAATTATTTTTCTAGATGTCACTAGAGGAAAATCAATTCGTCTCAATTAATCTCTGATTAGTTAACCAGTTTTCCTAAGTTAGACTTAGGATAGTAATTAAATTGGCTAATTAATTATAGTTAAGACAATTTTTCTTAGAAACTTTTTTTCTGGGTATTGGAGATAATTATTCCATCTGTTAGTATCTTTGTAGCATTAGATGTGTTCTAGCCACAAAATTTGGTAGAGAGGCTAGAACACACGAGATCTCCAAGACCTAGAAATTGTTTTTGGAAATTCCACATAGAAGTGACTTAATTAGATTATTTTCCAAATTTGTAATGTTTCCTAAGTCTAAACTTAGGAAAACTGGTTAATTAATCAGTATTAATTAAGTCAAGGTGAGAATCATCTGGAAACTCACACAGATCGATTCCAAGATGATCCTAGCCATTGATTAAGTTTTAACCTTGGCCGTTGGTGCTCCAATAGTGGATTATAAGAGGAAGTCGATGGCCACTTGGAGAACATACTTGAGATCACCATAAATTCGATTTCCTTGGCAGATCAATTTCGAAAGTAGCAATAGTTAGTTTCCAGAGAGCCAGAGATTGAAGCAGTGAGTTAGGGGCAAGGATAGTGAGTCTGAAGAATATTTTCCAGATCCAGAGAGGCAACAACAAGAGGGCCAAGTTATTCCTAGTGAGGTAGCACAGAGGACTACGCAGTTGCTTCAGATTGGCAATTCAGTTTAGCTGAGGAAAAATTCGTTCTCAGTTCTAGAGGATGGGTAGAGGTTCTAGAGTGCCGGAGAGACATTTTCCTCAACAGAGGCAGGCATAACGACTTCATCAGAGATTGGTTGGAGGCTTGACGTCACAGAGACTACACAAAGGCTGACGCAGAGGATCCAGAGGGCCAAGTTTTCTGAAGGCATGTTGCGCTGGGATTGCTTGTGGAGGAAGGGTAATTCCCTTCAATAGTTTTGCCCAGATTCCTTACTATGGATTGCCAGTTTTAGGCATCCAGATTGTACTTAGATTTTCACTGCTGTATAAAAAAATAAAACCCACATCTACTGTGTTAATTTTTTATGTGTGTGCGCTAGTATTTTCTCAGTTCCAACGCTATTTATTTTCTGTAGTTTATTTGTGAAAATCATAGTGTGAATTATTTGGTATTTGCCGTAGTAAACTGCAAATAAATTGTTAAATAAATTTAACAATTAGGAAAATAATTTCCAATTGCTGTGATAGATGAAATTTTCACATGGTATCAGAGCGTATTTGATCAACCAGGAAGCTCAGAAGCGAAGGAAGGAATTTCGCTGCTCAGTGAAGAGGCCAAAATTCTCAAGAGTAGTGCAATATGCAGACAGGCAGGCCAAGTTGCTTGAGGAAGCTAGATTTTTCGGAGCAAAGAGATAGAAAAATTCGATTTTCCAGTGTGAGTGATTCTAGCAGGCAAAAGGAGCAGCGCAAATTTTTCGTTGGGCAAATTTCTGGCTAGATGCAAAGGGTTTTGCAACAGTTCACTAGAGCAAAATCAGCGTCGGGTGGAAGAGAGAAGCATATACAGTAGTGGGAAAATTTTCCTCAGGGAACTTCAAGTCCCAGTAGTTCGAATTTCCAGTTGCAGATTGGCAATAACAGAAGGGAGTGGCAATCGAGCACAGAGAGAAAGAGGGAGATTTTCGAGGTTTATTTCTCTAGTTTTGAGTTTCCAGATTTTGTAGCTCTGTAGGGATGGTCGTATGAGAATACCAGAGGAGGTTGTGCGAGTTAGCCATAATGCAGATTTGGGTAGCATATCGACTTCCAGTTGTTGGAAGCGGATGCCGAAAGAAGTGCGAGTTGCCTAGTGCGAGTTGCAAAGAAAGGAAGGGTCCTAGCTAGGGACTAGGCTTGAAAGGAGATAGTGGGGCACCAGATCTAGGAGGAGTATAAGGCTCTAGTGTGCCATATTGGGCAGGGTCAAACACAGTTGCAACAAGGAGATCAATCAGATTAGTTCCAAATTGTTGTAGTGGGACCATCACCTTTGCTACGGGGGCCCATAATATCATAGTAGCAGGTTCAGTGTCAGTAGATACAGCCAATCATTTAGATGACAACTGCAAATCTAGTTGCAGTTAGTACATGTGAGACACTTGTTGAGTTGGATGTAGTGACACAGGCAGTGCGAATTGACCAGTTGCAGTATAAAGTTGCAGTTCCAGCTAGAAGATTCCCAACACAGAACTACGCAATCCAGTTTCTAGTGCGAGTTTCCAAGAGGGAGCAGAGAGATTTCCCATACGGAGATCGAGACTTAGAGGGAGTTGTAGCCCTAGAGAGCTACAAAGATTGGGCAGGGTCCTTGAGGAGCCCACCTCATGGATCATTACCTGGCTAGGGGGCCAACAATATTCAGTAGCAGGATGGATCAATGTCAAAGGTGCAATCAAAATTCTAGAGTGACAGTTGCAAATTAGTTGCAGTCAAATGTTGGAGAGCACAATGCAAAGTTGACAGTAGTGCAAAGTGGCACAGAGCAGAGTCAAGATTAATGCAAATTCCTTGGTGGACAGTGCAATTGCTAGTTGCAATCAGGACTTGGGAGACAGATGCATCATACTAAACACCGTTGATTCAGTATTTTGGATGCTTTTCAGTTGCAAATGTTGCAGTTGTAGAAACAACAGATGAGAGGGAGTTGCAGTACAGATGCAGTGTTGGCAGCAGTAGCACAGATGCAGCATCAGAGTTGCACAGTGATTGATGGATGGTGACTGAGGGAATAACACAGTGACTAACAAAACAAAGCAGTGATTGAGGAAACAACGCAGTGACTAATGAAGCAACAATGTGACTGAGGGAGAAACACTGTGACTGAGGGAGCAACGTAGTCATTTCCAGCAGAGTTTCTTGTAAGACATCAATAGCGTGACAGAGGTGGTACAGAGACAAAGTGTTGTGGTAGGATGTACAACATTAGAACACATTCCTCGCTAAGAGGGAGTGTTAGTATTTTGTAGCATCAGATGTGTTCTAGCCACGAAATTTGGTGGAGAGGCTAGAATACATGAGAACTCTAAGACCCAGAAATCGTTTTTGGAAATTCCACCTAGAAGTGACTTAATTAGATTATTAACCAATTTTTTAATGTTTCCTATGTCTAAACTTAGGAAAACTGGTTAATTAATCAGTATTAATTAAGTTAAGGCAAGAATCATATAGCAACTCACACAGATTGATTCCAAGATGATCCTAGCCATCGATTAAGTTTTAATCTTGGCCATTGGTGCTCCAACAATGGATTATAAGAGGAAGTCGATGGGCACTTGGAGAACATATTTGAGATCACTAGAAATTTGATTTCCTTGGCAGATCGATTTCTAGAGTAGTAGTAGTCAGCTGCCGGAGAGCTAGAGATCGAAGTGGTGAGTGAGGGGTAGGGACAGTGAGTCCAGAGGATATTTTTTAGATCCGGAGAGGCAACAACAAGGGGGTCGAATTATTCCTAGTGAGGCAGCGCAGAGGACTGCGTAATTGCTTCAGATTGGCAGTTCGATTTAGTTGAGGAAAAATTTGTTATCAGTTCCAGAGGTCGGGCAGAGGTTCTAGAGAGCGAGAGAGACTTTTTTCTCAGCAAAGGTAGGCCGAACGACTTCATCAGAGATTGGTTGGAGGCTTGATGTCATAGAGGCTGCACAGAGGTTGATGTAGAGGGTCCAGAGGGTAGAGTTTTCGGAAGGTAGGTTGTGCTGCGATTGCTTGTGGAGGAAGGGTAATTCCCTTCAATAATTTTGCCTAGATTTTCTTGTTGTGGATTGCTAGTTTTAGGCATCCAGATTGTACTCGGATTTTTACTGTTGCATAATAAAATAAAACCCTCATCTGCTGCACCGATTTTCCTGCATTGGGTTTTTGTGGGGACTTTTGTCCAAAAATAATGGTGTTAATTTTTTATGTGTGTGCTAGTATTTTCTCAGTTCCAACGCTATTTATTTTCTGCAGGTTATTTGTGAAAATCATAGTGTGAATTATTTGGTATTTGTCGTAGCAAACTGCAAATAAATTGTTAAATAAAATTAACAATCAGGAAAATAATTTCCAGTTGCTAGATGGATTTTTCACACCATCTGTGTCTCTAGCCTCATAGACACAGTTGAGACTAGAACACCTGTTCGAGCTACACAAACTAATAGCATGGGCTTCACCATCCACTCATTCTGGTACTGAATGTAGATGACCTTTTTATCATAGGGATATAGGAGCTCATAGAAAGAGACTTAGCTATAGAGTTTGAGATGGACATATTAAATTTCTAATACGAGGCAGATTTGTTTCCTCACAACAAATTAATTTATCCCTAACAATTTATTTATTTACCCAAATAAACACTAATTTACAGAAAAATAAAATCATTGGTATTTTTAACTTAGAATTTAAAATATGCAACAAAAATAAACCAGAGAGGTCATTCACACATAAAAAATAAATTAACCCACAACAATTCTTTGTCATTTCATTATTTGGAAAATCTGGGTTTCTCGACCCATAAAGATAGAAGGAAGAATACAAATCTAGAATCTGCAAATCGGCTCCCTTGGATTGAATTTGGCCCAGATAAATTGGCCTCAAGGAAATATACCTCTAGATGAAATTGACCTGAAGAACTCGACTTCCAACAATTCAATCTGTGCCCTGCCACTAATGCGCACTAAGAAAACCCCAACACTCTAGCAACTTGGCCTCCTCATTCTTGGTATCCCAGGATTCGCACGGATCCACTCACACTTCTCTATCTCTACGCACTAGTCAACTGAGCCACTCGCACTTAAGAGAAAATCGCTCTCTTCATGATGACTTGCTCACACATCTTGTGCTCTTCGTCTTGTGTCTTCACCTCCTTGCTAGGCTCCCTTTATAGTCTTCATTGAGTCCAGACTCCAAATCCCTATCCACAGTCTCCCTTCTAGAACCATCTTGGAGATCAACGGTTGAGATTATTTTTAAGTCACTTAAATAATTATATTATTTATCCTTAGAAATAACTCAATAGTCCACAATAATTAATTGACTTAAATTATTTTACTTTTCCTAAGTTAGACTTAGGAAAGAAGACATAAATCACTAAAAGAGGCAAATAATGTCTTCCACATGCTAAGACCTTCCGAAGCTACTCACATCAACACTCTCTCCTAGCAAGGGATGGATTCTCCACCACCCCTAACTTATCTTGGTACTTAACTTTCCCTTCACTAGAGGCTTATTGAGAATGTTTGCCACCTGCTCCTCTGTAGAAATGTACTGCAATCTCATAACACCCCTTTGGGCCCTATCTCTAATGAAGTGATATTTGATCTTGACATGCGTGGACCGATCATGAAACACAAGATTCGTAGAGAGCTTAATGCAACTCGAATTATCATAGTGGATCATTGTTGGTCCCATTTGCAGATCAAATAGTCCTGCAAGCATCTTGTGAATCCAAATTGCCTCACAACTCGCCATACTCGCTACGATGTACTCTGCCTCTGTTGAACTGAGTGTCATTGGTTGCTGCTTCCTGCTGAGCCATGAGATCATGGTTGATCCCAAGCTGAAACTACATCCAGATGTGGACTTTCTATCCACCACATTCCCTGCCCAATCAAAACCTATGGACCTCTGCATCTCCACTTCTCCAACTTTGACATATCTCAGTCCAAAGTCTGTTGTCCCACACAGGTATCTCAGCACATGCTTTGTTGCCACCGAATAAACTTGTCTCAGCGCCACCATGATCTGACTGAGTGTGTTCACAACAAAACATATATCCTGCCTAGTATTGACTAGATACATCAAGGAACTTATCAGTTGCCTATACAGTGTGGGATCCATTAATTCACCTTCAGAAGCGCTCAACTTCTTTAGTTTAATGATCATAGGTGTAGACATAGGCCTTCAATCCTCCATCCTGAATCTCCTCAAAATCTTCACTGTATACTTGCCCTGCCTAAGGAAAATCTCTCTTGGATGCTGCAACACCTTCAATCCCAAAAAGTAGTGCATCAGACCGATGTCCTTCATGTCGAACTCTGAAGCAAGATGCTCCTTGCACATCCCTATGAGCTTATCTGGTCCCATCAAGAAGAGATTGTCCATATACAATACCAAGATGAGTGGTTCACCCTCAACCAGTACAAAGTACAAGTTGGGATCCACCTCACCCTTGGTGAAGCCCAAACCAAGAAGATATCCATCAATCCTGGCATACCATGCACGCAGAGCCTTCTCCAACCCATAAAGGGTCTTCTTCAACCTGCATACATGGGAATCTCTCCCATGCACCTCAAAACCCTGAGGTTGTATAATATACACCTCCTCCTCAATCACTTAGTAGAGGAAAGCAGTCTTCACATCCATCTGATATATCCTCCACTTATCTCTAAAGCAGTGGGCATAACTTCTCTAATAGATGCGTATCTGGCTGCGGGTGCGAATGTCTCCTCATAGTCTACTCCCTCCTTCTGACAGAACCCTCTCGCTACGAACCTCGACTCAATACTACCATCAGCTGCATGCTTGATCTTGTAGATCCATTGAGAAGTGATCACAGACTTCCCCTTGTCTTGGCAATATATCCCAAACATATTGTTCATGATGGAGCTATACTCCTCTATCATGGCATCTCTCTAGACTTGCTCCCATATAGCCTCCTCAAAAGTGGAAGGCTCAAACTCGTTGACGCTACTCAACAGTGCCAAATAATTGGAATATTTGGTTGGTGCTCTAATTTGCTTGAAAGCACTACTAGGAGCCTCCACATGCTCCTCAACATCTCTCAATGTTTGCTTGGACCATCTCAGCCTCCTCCTTGAAGAGCTCGAAGGAATATCCAACTCATCCTTCGAATTTGTTGGTTGTGTCCCTGCTAGTGTTGTTGGCCCCTGCTCAGTCATAGGAGCCTTTCACTCTCGCCCCTCTACCACTGTTGACTCCCTCGCATGAGATCACCTAAGTATCCTGTCCTCATCAAATATGACATCTTGACTCAAGATCACCTTTCTCTATCTTGGAATGTAGACTTAGTAGGCCTTTGAGACATCACTATAGCCAACAAACACGCCCCTCTCAGATAAGGGCTCCAACTTAATCCTCTTCTCTGTAGGCACATGGATATAAACTGGACTACCGAATATGCGCAAATGACTCACATTTGGTTTCACTCCTGTAAACAACTCCTCAGAAGTCACGTCCTCCAACACCTTGTGAGGGCTCTTGTTTAGCACATATACAACTTTATTGCAGGCCTCTGCCCACAAAAACATAGGCAACTCTTATTATAGATCATTTCCCTCACTGCTTACATGATGGTCCTATTTTTCCTCTCGGAAACCCCATTTTGTTGAGGATTGTAAGTTATTGTGACTTCCTTCTTGATTCCTTTTTGCTTGCAGAAGTCTAGAACTTGCTGGAGGTTTACTCCATTATCTGATCTTAGTACATTAATCTTCCTCCCTGTTTGGTTCTCCACAAGAGCAGTTTTGAACACCTGAAACCGATGGAAGACCTCATCCTTGGTCTTCAGGAAGGAGATTCAAGTTATCGAATAATCATCTATGAACATCGCAAAATATAAGGACTCTGCGATCGATGTCACAGACATAGGACCGCAAATATTAGAATGCACCAAGTATAATATGCCTTTTGACTTGGTCTCTCTGTGAGGATACACAATCTTGGCTTGCTTGCCAAGCACACACCCTTTGCACACTCCATCTTGCTCTACCCAAAATTTTGGAAAACTAGTAACCATCCTCTACACCATCAGTAAAGCTCTGTAGTGTAGGTGCCCCATACTCTTATGCCAAATCTCGTTGTGGTTGTCACTCTCATGTATGAGAGTCTTCACTGGCTGTCCTTGCAACAGATAGAGATCCCTCTCCCTTCTATAATAACCCGTTTCTTCCTAAGGTTGATCTCTTTCGACCCAATAATCACTTCACCTCCTGTAAAAAGTTGACCTCCAATCCTCTGTCTTCCATGGCCAAAATTGAAAGGATATTCTTCTCCAACCTTGGTACAATAATACCTTGTTCACCTCCATGATGCCACCTGAGTCCATCTAGAACTCGATATTCCTAGTGCCCTCAACTGCATACTTGGCCTTGTCACTAAGCTCCACATTTACCTCTCTCGACCCCTTGGTCATGTTGGTGAAGAGTTCCTGAGATCCCGTCATATGACAAGAATCAAGATGCTTCACTATCCATGAACCAAACACCTTTTGTGACTATTCCAGAAAGGCAAGATATTAGGATAAGTTTTTCTCGAACTTTTCCGTCATCTCCTCCATTTGCGTAGTAGTTGTTGTAGCAGTGTTGCCCTTGCCCTTCTGTTTGTTAGGACATTGATTGGAAAAATGCCCGAACTTATGACAAGCAAAGCATTTAACTTTGCTCATGTCCTTTTCCTTCTTGTTATCTGAATATGCTCCTCTACCCTGGTTTTGCTTGGCCTTCACTCTGCCCTTTTTTGCTTGTGCAACAAGAGCAACTTCATCTTTCTCCTCACCACCCTTTCGTTGTCCTCTGGTTAAGGAATTTTCCTAGATCTCCTTCTGGGTGAATTCATCCCATAACCGATTCTAATCAGGGAGTTGTTGATGAGCAAGAATCCTAGCCACAAAAGTGGGCCACTACTTTGTGCACCCCTTCAGAGCAACTTTGACCACCTCTGAATCATGCACAGTTTCCCCAACAACTGCAAGCTCATCACGATCCTGCTGGACTCTCGTGAGATAAGATGTCGTGGTCTCAATGTGTTCATTTTAATACTGTTCAACTTCTCTTTCAGTGCTATTTTTCTGTTCTCGTTTTTACTTTGATAAAGACCGGTCAGAGCTAACCACATCTGTCTTCCAGTGTCATTCCTTGATATGTGGGGGATTATATGATCCCTCACACCATCCAGAATTATGCAGCGCGCTTTCATATCCTTCCCCCTATGCTCGGCTGCAAGATTTGGATTTGAAGGAACCTGCACATCTCTGCTTACTGAATCCCAAAGAATATTCGAATTCATAATCCAGGTAATTCGCTTCTTTCAAGGGCTGAAATTTGATACCCCATCCAACCTGTCTTCATATCTCAAACTGAAAAATGATGCCATATCTAGAAATCAACCATGACCACAAAACATAATTTCAAAATTTTAGAAATAATTCTGCCGCTGCAAAAAGGAAAACTCGTTGTTGCAAACCCTCGTGCTCTCATATCTCTCTTTCAAACTCTTCTAGACTACTCTGATACCAATTTAAATTTCTAATATCAACCAGATTTATTTTCTCACAACAAATTAATTTATCCCCATTATGTTATTTATTTACGCAAATAAACGTTGATTTACCGAGAAATAAAACCACTGGTATTTTTAACTTCCAGAATTAAAAATATGCAACGGAAATAAACTAGAGAGATCAATCACACTTTACAAAATCAATTAACCTACAACAATTCTTCATCATTTCATTATATGGAAAACTTGGGTTTCTCGACCCATAGAGATACAAGGAAAAATACAAATATGGAACCTGAAATTTGGCTCCCTTAGAATGAATTTGGCCTAGGTTTATCGGCCTCAAGGAAATTCACCTCCGGATGAAATCGGCCAGAAGAAATCAGCCTTCAACAACTTGATCTGCGCACTCCAACAACTTGATCTACGCCTTGCCACTAGTGCACATTGAGAAAACCCCAACACTCCAGCAACTCGACCCTATAGTCTCCTCCTACTCAGCCTCCTTGGACTTGCACGAGCCCACTAACACTTCCTTCTATACACACTTTTCCATTGAGCCACTCCCACTTCATAGAAAATCACTCTCTCTTCGTGATGACTTGCTCACACAACTTGTGCTCTTCACCTCCTCGCTAGGCTCCCTTTATAATTTTCATTGAGTCCAAATCCCTAAATCCCAATCTCCCTTCTAAAACCATCTTGGAGATCAAAGATTGAGATTATTTCTAAGTCACTTAAATAATTGAACTATTTATTCTTGAAAAACAACTCGATAGTCCAGACTCCACAATAATTAATTGACTTAAATCATGGTACTTTTCCTAAGTTAGACTTATGAAAGAAGACATAAATCACTAGAAGTGGCAAATAATATCTTCCACAGGCTAAGACACCAAGCCAATGTAGAAGACCTTCTGAAGCTACTCACATCAACAAGACATCAACATGATGCACTACTTTTTGGGGTTGGAAGTGTGGCAACAAATATGCGAGATCTTCCCTCGATAGGGAAAGTATGCTGTCGAAATCCTGAAGAGATTTAGGATGGTGGATTGTAGGCTCATGTCAACACCCTTGATTACCAACTTGAGCAAGCTGAATGCTTATGAGTTTGAGTTGGTGGATCCCACATTGTATAGGCAGCTGATAGGTTCTTTGATGTATCTAGTCAATAGTAGGCCAAATATATGCTTTGTTGTGAACGGACTAAGCAAATTTATGTTGGAGCCTAGGAGGGTTCATTTGGTGGCAATGAAGCATGTGCTAGGTATCTATGAAGTACAATGGAGTATGGGCTTTTACATATGCTGGGAGTGGTGGAGTGCAGTTCATGGGCTATATAGAGTCAAATTGGGATGGGAGTGCAATGGATAGGAAGAGCATCTCTAGGTGTTGTTTCAATTTGGGGTTAGCATTAATCTCATGGTTAAGCAGGGAACATTATTCCATGGCACATAGTTCAATAGAGGCAGACTATATGGCAGCTAGCTTGGCAAGTTGTGAGGCCATCTAGCTTTGTAAGATGCTCACAAAGTTATTTGGTCTTGATTTGGATTTGACGATGATTCATTGTGATGATCGAAGTTGAATCAAGCTTTATGAGAATCCAGTGTTTTATGACTAGTCCAAGCACATAAAGGTCAGGTATCATTTCATTAGAGATAGGGTCCATAGAGGTGTTGTGAAGCTCCGATATCACTCCATAGATGAGTAGGTTGCAAACATTCTCACCAAGCCTCTTGTGAAAGGCAAGTTTGTGTATTGCAAAGATAAATTGGGGCTGTTGTTTTACACTTCGTGTTAATTATAGCTTGGACAGGTGCTTTTGCATAGGCTAGGTGTCAAGCATGTAGAAGATTTCCAAAATCTTCTTTAGGTGCTTGTTCTTAAGGAGTAGGTGATTATTATGGTTTCTCTCCTAAGTCAAATTAAGAAAAGCACATTAATTAATTTAGTTGATTAATGTTGGGGATTGAGCTAAGTTTTTAAATTTAAATAATTACTCATTTAAGTGATCTAGATCTAATCTTAACCATTGCTCTCAAATGAGGCTTAGGATTTAATCCTAGCCATCCATAACTTATGAGATCCAGGGTTTGAGATATAGTTCAATAAGATATTATAAAAGAAGCCTAAGCAAGAGGAAGAAGACACATTGAATCCTTAGGAGAGTGATTTTTGTTGGAAAATCAAGGATATTATATTAGGGTTTGATTCTCCTTTCTTAATAATTACTTGTGAGTGTGTTGGCTTCTTATACTTCTTTATTATCTTATCTTTCATCAAGCAATTATACATACATGAAGATCACAAAACAAGAGACACAAAATATAGTCACATGCTAGGGAAAAACCCCCCTCGAGGGGAAAACCCAGTTAAGATAATTCTTCCTTTCAATAGTATTCTTTGAGACTCTTTACCCTAGACCAAGACCAGACTTTCCCTTCACGCCGCGTCAGTCTCCAAGATCTTCGACCCCTTCCAACAATTTCGATTGGCAGCTTACGACAACAACAAAATCTTAGGAGACTTCGATCTCCTAACCTAGACCACGAGACAGAGAGAGAGAGGCACCGAAAGTTCGATTTTCCTCTTCTCTAGAGACTCCCCCAAACTCGCACTTCTTTTATCCTCTCGGCAACAAACTTCGCACTTCTCTAGCTCTTCTTGAGATATTGAATTGGCTTGAGTGTGAGTGCTCCAAATGACTTCGACCTCCTTCTATATATAGGTTTCTTGTGGGTCAAATGGGGGTCCTTAGGCCGACATGATGTGGAGGACACATAATTCATATTTCACTTGATACAAAATTGTTTTACATGATCCAAAAGCCCAAGAAGGGTCTCTTCGAATGTACAATGACTCTATAAACTCAATATTAATCCTAGGAGTCCACAATGGGGACTTTGACTAATATAATGATGACCCAAGCATAAAACCCATGCTTTAATAAGTCATTATTACAATAATAAAGATTCTTTTCTTTATTCTTTTGACAAGTACATTTACATAATGACTCAAGTACATTATTGAAGACCGAACATAGTTACTTTTTCCAACAATTTTCTCAAGTGTGAGGAATAGACGCAAAAACTGAACTACAGAAGAAGAAAAGTGTGCAACAAGGAGATTTTAGCAAGAAGAATTCAGAGTCCGAGTTCTAGTGGAAGCTTGCGCAAGGGGCATAAGCCTAGGAGAGAGAGGCCTGTTGTCGCTCAAATTGTACACGAGAATATGACAATGCTCAGGTCAGGGGCTGTCACTCTGATCCCTGCTGTATCCATTTAAGTTGTATCCTAATTGTAGACTATGGGGTTAGTCCCTATGGATGAAGAGATGAACTACTTGTTGGAAACCAATAAGTAAAGGAGACACCACTGAATGGCCTAGCAACTTGGTCGAAATTAATAGGAAAGTATGATTATCAAACACCACTTGATTAGATTTATTAAGATTGTAAGTTAGAGACCAATACTTTTGAGATTAATTACTTGCATAATTAGAATTAGGTTACCAAGTAACTGGGTGAACAGGTGCTGCAATATGCAAATTCTATCCTATATGACATGTAGGACCTAAATTTATGTGAGGTGCAAGTTGTTGGTTACTTTTAATTATATGCCTAGTCTAAGTTATTCCTTCTCAATTCTTTTGAAGCTAGTGTTGAACGCAAGTTTTAGAGAGAAGTCCAAGGGAAGGAAGCTAAGGCCTCATTAACAATACCTCCCGTGGAGTTCTAACCACCTGAGTGCCTCTATTCCTACAAGGGATTACTTGCAAGGGAAATGCAAGGTCATCGTGTTAACTGCAGATTAGGGTCTAGATTTCGCAAATTGTTTGAAGAAGGTGGCCCTATATTCTTACAAACAAGCTTATGCTTGGAGTTATATTTTATAAGTGCACTTCTAGTCCTAGAATGAAGATGCAAGAAATGAATGAATGCTTCAGTGAGATTATTAAGTGGATTAAATACTTAAACAAGACAAATTATTTGAGATCCAAATGCTTATAATGATATTCAATATAAGTGCAATTAGATGAATCACTTTAAGGAGAAATTGAATGACTATCTCAAGTGAAGCAAGAGAAACAATTTTAATGAAAACACGAGACAAATTCAATGATGCACAATTAGTAAGAGGTTATTAGAATTTTGTTATTGTGTTAGTTAATTTCACTTTTGATCAACAATGAAATAAGGCCAACAATTCCAATGAAACAAAAGTAGCAATTTCAATTACTTCATGAGCTTATTGAAGCTTATCAAGATCTTACTAAGTTGTTCTTATGATTAGCAATATTACTCAATGATTAGGCACAAGAATGAAATGAGAGCAAGTTATCACTTATATCATAAGCCAATGAAGCATATTAGATGACAATAAGCACTAATACAGACAAGCACAAGATGAGATTGCTAACAGTGATTAACAATGAATGCTAGATACATAATGCAATGATGTGAAATGCAAAGATGCAAGAGGAAAGTCAATGCAAGACTTATATGATCAATTCACCATTGAATTTCTCCCAATACTATTACTTTTGAAAATGCACGAGGCTTATGTGAAACAAATCATGGTGCATGTGCATAGGGTTGTTGGAATTTCTAAGTTTAACTCGTGAGAAATTCTTCCTGTACTATCTGGTTTATTTCTTCCTACTTGTTTAATTACATAACAAGTTATTTACCATGTAAATATTGAAAATAAACACAAGTACAGTATCAACATCTATAGATCATCAACTGAAGGAAAACAAGCACACAAGTGACACCGTTATTTTTGGACCAATGTCCCCGGAAAAACCCAAGGCGGGAAAACTGGTGCAGCTATACAGAGGGTTTTATTATTATGTAGTTTTCAGAATACAACCAGGGTGCCAGAAAAGGCTCACCCAACAGAGAATGCCCTCGGCAGTAGTACCTCTCCTCAGAGACAGGTATTCCGGCTGAATAATCACCGGATGAACGATCCCACAGCAACAATTGCAGCTCCCACTGCTCTGCGTCACTCTGATAGGGACTGCGTCACCCTGTCTGGCTCACCAGCACCCTGTCTGTCCCAAGGAATCTTCCCAATGTTGCCTCTTAGCCCTGCGTCAACTCTGCTAGCCTTTGCGTCAACTTTTGGAGTTTCTGCGTCAGCCCCTAGACCCTTTGCATCTCACACACTGGCCTCTCTTGGCTCTGCGCAGCTCTTGGCTACCTCTGCGTCAACCTCTCCGGGCTTTGCGCTGTGTCTCTGGCACCAACTCTGCCTCTCTGCTATGTATTCATTGCCCCTCGCTGCTGATCATTGATTCTATCTCTCTTAGGAAAACCCGCTCTAGAGAATAGAATGACTGATCATTCTGGTGCATTCTCCAACTGACCCTCAAGCCTCCTCTTATACTTTTCTCTTTAGTCCATCAATGGCCGAGATTAAATCTCTAATCAACAGCTAAGATTAGTTTTGGCTTGATCCATGACTTTAGGAACCTTCTAACTTAGTTTTATATTAATACCCATTAAAATTTTAAATTTCCTAAGTTTAGACTTAGGAACTCCATTAAAAATATTCACTATTTTAATATCTCCCAACTGGTTAGAATCTGCCCAAACCATTTATGGGTCTCAGAGATTTCATGTGCTTTAACCTCTCCACCAATTTTCATGGCTAGAGCACATTCGATGCTACCCCAAATCAACACTCCCTCTTAGCGAGGACTATGCTCTAGTAATAATCCTCACTGAGTATCACCTTTATTATCCAGCACTGGTCTCTATGCTGATGCTAGGCCTCCCCGCCCAACATCCTCTGCACTGCTGCATCTTGTACTGCTGCCCATGGCCCAACCACTACCAGTGCTGCATCTGTACGACAACTCCCTCTGCATCTGTGCTGCTGCTGGTCCATCCTCCCAGCGCTGCATCTACACTGCATCCCCTCTCATCATGCTGCCCATAGCCCTGCCATTGTTAACTGCTGTACTGCAACTCAGTTATTGAGAAGTAAGTCACTGATCCACCCAATTCTAACATCCCGTTAGGCTAGAGACACTCCGGATGTTGAAGCTCCCTCTGCTGCTAACAAGTGCTCCCTCTACTTACCTCTGCGCTGCGGCAACAACTCCCTGCATCTCGCACCATTGCACACCTCTCTGTGCCATCCTGCATTGGTGCAACACTCTCGTGCCTCTTGCACTGTTGCAACCTGCTAGCCTCGCGTTGCCTGGGGACTCTTGCACTGTAGCACTCTCTATCGCGTCATCCGCATCCGTCTCTACCTACATCCGCCAGTCCTGCTACTCCTCTTCGGGGCTCCCGTAGCAAGGTATAATCCAAGAGGAAGTACCTCAAGGATCCTGCCCCTCATCCCCTGTAGTCCTCCTGACTACAGTTCGATGTCTCCCCACTTCTTCTCTAGTGGCACAATCGTCCTCCTCCTCGACTTCTTTCTCCGCCTTTGCAGGCATTGCCTTCGAGTCCGAAGCCTCTCCCTTGCTCTTTTTCCTAGGACACTGGTTCGCAAAATGACCCAGTTCCCCACAATGAAAGAACTTGACCTTGGAGAGGTCCTTCTTCTTCCTCCTCCTGCTTACCCGCAGATGCTAGAGCCGCATGCTCTTCTTCCTCCTTCTTGATTCTGACCCCTTTGCTGCTACTCCTTGCCTTGGTTAGCCATCTGATCTCTTCTTGACGAAGAGCTGCCCACAGTTCTTCCCAATTTGGAAGACTCGTCCTTCCCAGTATGGTTTGGACAAATACCTCCCAATCCTCGGAAACTGTGTTCAATGCGGTCCTCACCTTCAATTCCTCATCCGGCGTGGCCCTTATGGAAGTTAGTTGGTCACGGATCTCCTTCAACTGACCGAGGAAGACATCTATCTTCTCTCCCTTCTGCATCTGGTATGCCCTTAGCTGATTCTCCAGGAGCATCTTCCTCTGCACGGAAGTATGAAGGTACAATGTCTTCAAGACATGCCACATCTCCTTTGTCATTTCCTTCTCGGCAATATGTGGTACCACAGGACCCTTGACCCCATCAAGGATGATGCACTTAGCCTTCGCCATTGCCTCCTCGTACCTTTCATTAGCTACTTGGTCGACTGGGACAACGATCACTCTCGTGACGAAGCCCTTGAGGCGATGTCTGTTTAGAATGCACAAGATCCTGGCCTTCCAGACCACAAAGATGGATGCTCCGTCCAGCCTATCCTGATTTCTCAACCCATTTACGGTCGTCTCGCTGCTCTTCTTTCGACTCCTCCGAGTCTCTCTACTTCCCTCCTAGAAGTTCTCTGTTCAACTCCTGCTGAGTCTCTCAACTTCGCGTCTGGAAGTTCTCGGTTCGACTTCCTCTAAGTCTCGATTTCCCTTTTGGAAATCCCTCTACCAACGTCAAGTTGCCCCACTCCGATCGTCTGTGCAACTGCACCATTGATCCAGATTCCTTGGATAGAAATCCGCCTTGACAGCAACTCCCTCCGCCTTGGTCTTGCCCTTTTAGGTGTTAGTGTCAGTCTTGTTAGCCTGTCACCTGGATCAAATGCGCTTTTACTATGCTTGTTAGGGTGTCAAGTCAAATTTTTGTCATTTTAGTGAGTCTTCAAATAAAAATTTGGTCACTGGTTGTTGTGTCTAGGTCACTGCTGCTCCCTTCACTTACTCATGGTCTTCATCACTCATCATGGTCATTGTCTTCTTCGAGGTATCATATCTTCATTTAAGTGTCTTGGGTCATGAAATGGTTAAATTCCTCATTTTAGGTCATGGTCTAGGGTTTCACTCCATGTGTCGTCATGATACCATATGTCAAAACAAAACATGTCCATCATGTGATTCAGTGGGTAAATGGATTTAGCAACTTAGGGAAAGAGAAATAAAGGTAAAGATAATGTTTATTTCAAATAAGACAATGTTGCAGTACACTACCTCGCCTCATCATTCCTCATAGGGACGTGTTTAATTCAAAATATGTTTTTGACAAAATGGAGAATAATTTTACAAAAGTGAAAGAGGTTTTTGTCCATTATAGTCCAAGGAACAAACACCTCCTTCATTTTATGCACAGGTGTTATGATTTGAAAGAAATTCCCAAAATACACTTGCCACGGGAGAGTTGTTGCACTTCTGGACAGCTTGACTTCAAGGCAGTTTTTCAGGGGTTTGGAACAGGTGTTGGTAGTGCTTAAGGACTCTATTGTGTAGCAGACATTCTAAGCTTTCCAATGGTACCTTCAGATAATGATTTGGATTAGTGGAAGGCATCCAAAAGTGCTCTGCAAGTTAGAGCTGCTCTTTTG
Organism: Pinus taeda; assembly: GCA_000404065.3. NCBI lineage: Eukaryota > Viridiplantae > Streptophyta > Pinopsida > Pinales > Pinaceae > Pinus > Pinus taeda. The sequence continues at coordinate 21,793 of APFE031458216.1, read as the reverse complement.
TCAGAGACACCCTAGGTTTTGGAGTGACCTTGGGAAAATCAATTTTTCTCCCTGATGGAGTGTCCAAATTGCATGCTTGAGGAGTCTATCTTATAGCAGACTTCAATAGCTTTCCAACGAGCTATCAAGCTCTCAATTTGGAGCAGTCTAAGGCCTCCAAAAGCGGTTTGGAAGACCAGCATTGCGCTTAGGAAGATTGCGCTGCGCTTGGAGGCTTGGCGCTGCGCTTAGGAACACTGCGCTGCGCTTGGAGGCTTGGTGCTGCGCTTAGGAACACTGCGCTGCGCTTAGGAACACTATGCTACGCTTGGGCCAGAGTAGCTAAAATTGCCTGAAACTCACACAAACTCAATTTTTAAGCTTTCTCACTTGTTTTATTGCAATGCTACGCTGAGATATAAGTAAGTGCACCACCTTACTTACCTTTTTAATTAACAAAATCAATTCATGCCAAGGCTTTCTTCAATTAGGGTTTTTCAGTGAATTTCTCATGCAAAAATGATAGGGTTGATGATTGCCATTTTCCTTTCTTGATTTTTAACATGTAAAATCTTACCCTACACCTTTATACATGTTTGATATGCCATGTAAACCACTCAATCAACCTCAGAACATAAATTTACCTTGCTAAGATTGAAACCCTAGTTCATTCCTAGGGGTTTTGGGCACTTTCCCTAAAAACTCTGTTTTTTCCCGTTTACAAGCACATTGTTCCTTCATTTCTCTTCCACTCATTTTCATCAGCTCTCCAAATTTCATTTTCACCTCTTTCAAACCTCTTATACCATTTTGTCAAACTCCACCTTCACATCACTTCATTTTCCACTCATACCTCACTGTATTTTCCCTTTTCCTATCATTTAGGCTTTCAAAAATGAAATGAGATTGCTTCACCAAGCCATCACCAAGATGCATTAGCACAACCTATGGAAGTAGGGTTATCAAACAAATCAGAGGAGGTTCCCAAGGCACCTAGACCCGAGGTAACCAAAACATACCAGAGATGAAAAGGACTTGTGTTTGCTTCTCATGGTGAGAAAGGGGCCAAGCCTTCTTCATCAACAAAACGGGGATTGACAACAAAGGATAAAGAGACAGTTGAGCATGAGTTTGAGCTTATTGATTTAGAGGCGGAAGAGCATACTTCAATCATGCAACAGACAATCAGAGATAAGGACTATCAGATCAAGGAGCTTACAATAAACATGTCGAGAGCTAGATACATTATTTCATTCCTTTAACAGGAGAATAGTCATCTCAAAGGAAAGGAATTGATCATGGAAAAACAAGAAGCCAAGTTATTGCAGCAGGTTGGCAAAGGGAAGGAGATCATAGAATCAAGCGAGCCTGAAAGATCAAAAGGTATAGGAAAGAGGAAAAGGCCAAGAACAAGGGGCCTAAAGAAGGCATTGCAAGAAGAGGAAAAGCACATTCTATTGAAAGAAGACCTAGACCTAGAGGATAGGATTGCTCTCAAGGTCAATCAAGACAAGGAGTATTGGCTCAATAGGGTGAATGAACACTTGGAGAAGCTCCTTGAGAAAACAAATAGGGACAATCAGTTGCTCAGACACATGGCACACCACTACCAAGCTCAAAACATGATCGCCAATGTCAATGTAAAGCAACTTGAAAACAAGCTCAAGGAGGCCAAAAAAGACCAAAAGGATGAGGGAAACTTGGAGATGCTTGCTAAATCATCCATGAAGCTATAACAAACATATTTTTATACCTTCCCTCCAATTTTGAGCTAATTCTAAGCATTTTGAGTTTTTTGAGAATTTTTGGTCTAAGTTCAGAAATTCAGTTGCTTCGCTTTTTCCTCAGGCCTCCATTTGAGGAAAGGTCTACATTTTTGGAAAGCTCTTTCCATCCTTTAAAAACGCATTTGCTCAGATTTTGCAGAGGTGGCTCAGTTTTTGAGAAAAATGCAAAAAAGTGGCAAAAAACTAGCATTATGGACCATTTTTTGATAGGTGTTGCGCTTCTGGAGCGACCTTGGGAGAATGGAGTTTTGAAGGCCTTCCCATGCTCCAAATTCAGAAATTCAAACTGTTCTGGAAACTAGACTTGAAGGGTTAGTTGACCGTTTTCTCAGATTTTCATTTTGACCCCTGGAAGGCACCTAAAAATCAGCTCAAAGTCGGTGCTGCGCTTCTGCACTTTCTGTGTTTTTATTTGAAAAATTTCACTATGTAAAATTTCTAGTTTCTAGTTTGACTTGGTCAAAGTCAAGATTCTCTATGTAATGGCACTAGTTACGAGGCTAGGTGATGTAGGCATGAATAAATGTACATCATAGGTTGTTTTTGATGTTTATTAGGCCTCATAAAAGAAGCAAACTCCTAAACAAACACTTTATGAAGTGTTTGAGTTGCATCTTTTCACTCTCACCTGTTAGTTGAGAGAATCTTGGAGTTAGTTCCTCCACCAAGGAATTCGACTCCTTAAAGTGGACAAGTGGTCTAGGAGAGTCTATATGTATCATTTCACTTTAGGAGAAGAGGGTTGAACTTTTTGTGAAGGAAGCTTGCATTGTAATCATCTTTTAGCTAATATAGATATAGGTTGCAACTATTTTCAAGGAAATCTAGCCCAGTGAGTTCATGGTGCTTGTACTTCATTCTTTTTATTTTCTCATGGTCTAAACATCTTTATCTACATTATATCTCTTCTTTCTATGAATGCCTTGTGATAAAATACTCAAAATTCTTGTTTTTCAAGCTCCGTTATCTAGTTTTCATAATTATGTGTTTTGTCTTCCTAAGCTAATGAAATCATGTTTATTTATGCTCATTAGTTTCTTCCACACTATATATTCTATACTACACTACTCAAATTACACCATGGCTTCTAATATCTGGCTCCTTCTTATGTTTGCTCCTGCATTCCCACAACCTAGACCTACTTGTGGCTCCAGACCCTAAGTTCAAGAAATCCTTAAAAAACCAAATTTTCACAAACAAACAAACAAATACACATATCTAGCCTAAAATTCATTTGCTTTAAAGTCATATCATTGATAAGAGACTTAAAGAGATCCCTCTCATGCTCAGTAGGGCTAGCTACTGAGCTGAAGTGGTTTGGGGTTACCCTTGTCGATTTCCTTTTCAGCCTAGGAGATTGTAAGGACTAACATTAGGTACTGTTCTAACCACAGTACCCCACCAGCTTCGCTCTGCAAATTACCCACAACCTCCTATACCCCAACAACTGAAGGAATGAGCCACTTGGTTCTGTGCAATCCTGGCACCTGCAAATCAACTCCCCTAACCAATTGTGTCAGCCCTTTTGGCCTCTGTGTGGCTTTGCGTGAGCCTGATTCTTCCTCCCTTAGCCTCTGCGTTGCCTCTCTCTAGCCTGGAATGATGACACAGTCTCTCTGCGTAGCCTAGAGCACATCTGATGCTACCCCAAATCAACAATTCCCATCTTGGATTTACACACCCTCATGGAATTTTCTTTTCGACTACTCTTGCCTATTGGATGCCCTACCTCACCCTCAAAGAGTATCGAAATTCAGATGCTTACCTAATCCTCCATTCTTTCTTCATATTGTGAAGACAAGAATGATGTGTCTATCTCTCCCTCTCAATTGTGGAGGATCTACTCATTCCTATAAAAGGAATATACCCAAGCTCCCTCTTGACTGGGGACTTGTTTCCAACAACAACTTTCTGCTCTTTGGTGGAGATCATGGTACTATCAGTTGCTTGTAGGGCTCCTCTTTCTGCATCATCATAGATGAGCTTCAACTTCTTCATCATGGAGCCAACTTCTTCTAGAACTTTTTCCTAGGGCTTCGACCATCTTCTACATAACTTTCTCTTCAATGAAACATAGTGTTGAACCAATAGTCATGTCATCCTTCTCTTCATTGGAAAGTGACCTTCTTTGTCATCATTTAGCTATCCTTCATACTACTACCTCTTTCCAAGTCATGTTCCTTCCATAGTTTTCCATCCAAGTCTATGTGTACTAGTTGTAGGGGAATTTCTACAACCCTCTTCCGATAGCCCTGTTCCAACCCAACCAGATGCTTGCTTTCAAAATCAAAAGTGAATCATTAAATCAAAATTACTTCTTAATGATGGCCCTTCGTCATAATATCAACGTCTGTAATATCAACATCCTGCATATTGTAGAGATCCATCTCCAAGACATTTACTATCAAGGTTCTCCTTCTTTATTATACATATAAGGGTCTTCATACCTTCTTCATGGAGATGTCATAGCTAATCCTTCTAATTGTATCAGATGTTGATTACTCATCTCATCTCAAGTGGTTCTAGCCTCTAGGTACATCTTTTCAAATCTCTTCTTTTATCATATATTGCTTCCTTGCGATCTCAATACATCCTTCATCATAGGAACAATGGTTGCCAACAACCTCATATTCTTCATGAGGGCATGTAATGTGATTTTATCTTGTCATCACGTAGAAGAGTTCAAGGCATATTGTATTCATGCCTTCATGTATCATTCATAAGAAAGAGTCCCTTCTCTTTCAATCATGCTCATGAGATAGAGCATTCTAACCATTCTATCTGCAATTAAGTGATGACATGACCATATCCATCTATCAAAAATTAACAAATATATGCATACCTCTTCCTTCATGTGATCATCTAGGCTTCCTTCAACAACTTCCCTTTCCTTGCTTGAAGATGAAAATGCTTCAACTAAATTGTCATGCTGCACTTCTCTGTGAACATACCTTCATCCTTCTAAACTTATGGGTTCCGCACTAGGTGGAATGTGATATTTACTTCTTCTAAATAGAGGTGAACCTTTTAGCAAAGATTCTGATGAAGGATCTTGATGATCCTTGTTCTGAAAATGCTTCTTTCTAATGATGATGATGTATGATGATCTATCTTTCTATCTTGCTAGATGACTTGCTTTGACCATACAAACAGCGACTTTGGCTATTCTTCCATACTTCTAATATGATGTCATCTCAATACTTCTATACTGCATCTTATCATGATTCTAATGCTTCTTACCATGACTTGCTAACTTATATACACTGAAAAATAAATTAAATGTATGTGAGACCTCCAATAGTAGAGATCTTTGACTTCTTCCTTCTTTGACTTCTTCTTTTTCAGTTCTTCTTCTTCAGTCACATGGGCTTCACTTCTTTCCTTTATTTTCTTGTTGCCCTTCTTGAGTTTAGGGCAATTCCTTTTGAAGTGCCCATATTTATTACATTTATAGCACTGAATCTTAGACATGTCAATTTTCTTTTGAAATCTTTTTCGAGGCTCAAATTTTCCAAACTTCCCTTTCTTGCTTGTCATAGCTACATATGCTTGAGTTTGTTCATTTGATCCAACGTCATTCTTCACCTTTAATCTGATTTCTTCAATCTTACATAATGACCACAGATCATTGAATGGAGTGGCTTCCTTCTTTCCATAGATGCTTGATACAAAGTTGCCCCATTCATCTGGTAATGCATTGAGTACAAGAGTAGTCATCTCTGGATCTAACATTGTTTCTCCAAGTTCTTGTAGTTGATCTCTTATTTGAGATACCTTCATGAGATATGAAGATACCCCTTCTTCGCTTGATACTTTCATCTTGTATAATTCGGTTCTTAACGATATTATTTCTCCTGCAGTACTTACAAAGAACAATTCCACCAACTTGTCATATATTTCTTTTAATGTCTTCAACTTTGCTACATAGGGGATGAGAGAATCCTTGATCGATTCAGTAAGGATCCTTTGAGCCCTTATTTCTCCTTTCATGTACTTCGATAGTGCTTGAGATTGTTCTCGAGGAGGTTTGGAGATTGAGCCCTTGACATATTCAATAACTTCATTTTCTATGAGAATTAAATCTATTCTATTCTTCCATGCAAGGTAGTTCAATGTCCCAACAAGTTTATTGTTCTCCTTGCAAAAAGAAGTCATCTGGTTTGTAGATTGAGACATAAAATATAAAGTACTTGTCAAATGAAGATGCCTCCTTGATGATGTCTTCCACTAGATGCTTCCTTGATGATCAGATTTTCGACCTCACTTTAGAATTTCGGCCACTACTGTAGGTCTATACTTTTCGGCCTTCTTGCAATAGCTGCAGATTCGCACATGTGGGAGATATAGGTGAATTTGACCTTCTCTCTCCTTCGCTTGAATTGCTTCTTCTTCCTTGAGAACTTGGCTTCTAAAACTGTCCTTTTGAACCCAAACTTTGACTTTTTATGATGACTAATTTTGTCTTTGTTGCCACGGAATAATGCCTTAATTCCTTCGCACATGTGAGAGAGTTTGACCCAAAATTTCAGATTTGTGATTCTTCTTGTTATCTCCTTGTCTTCTCTTTTTCTTCGCTCCTTTTTCTTTGCTTGATTGAACTTCTTGTGTGATATCTTCAAATGAGGTCGAGTGCTCTTTATATATACTCTTTTCTTGAAGCTTGAACAGTCATCATGATGTTGACTTTATTCTTTGTAGGTGTTAAGTTATGGTATGTTCTATGCTTAGAGCAGTTTACTTCTTTTTCTTACTATTATCCACAGATTAGCAATCACATGTACATTAAGTAAAGTGCAGATAGAACATTAAATGATCGACAGAAAACAAGCCAAGGCAAGAGACACAAGATGTGGCGGCTAGCCAGGGACAAACCCCAATATGGGGAAACCCTTTGATCAAATCTTCGTTTATCTTCAATAATTCAATAGAGAGAAATAGTACATAAATCTAATTTACATCAGCGGCAACAAACCCTAGATCAACCCTCAACTAGGGCAGACAATATCTTGCAAACTGACTGTCAGATCGGCTTGATTCCTTCACCAAAAAATGCGGCCTTCCACAGAGAGCCAGGTTCACCTACAACGTAGTTTTGAGAGAGAGAAAGATGGTCAACGCTGGTCAAACTTCCGATCTGCAGTTGCAGCCCTAAATTCTGCGTCCTTCCTTCCACACGTGTGAGAGAAGAGCCTTTTCTGCGCAAGAGAGAGAAGAGACTCTTTTCTGTGCAGGAGAGAGAGAGAGATGTGTTGAGATGTGAGTGTCCAAATGAGGAGGAGACCTTCTGTATTTATATGAAAACGTTGGGGTTGAATAGATGCGACTGTTGGGCTTCTGAGCCTACATAAGTTGTTCGCTGACTTAGACAATTAGTCCATAATCAAAATAAATTCATATCTCCATAAATACTTATCGGAATCGGATGATCCTTAGATCAATCCTACACCTCTCGATGAGAGGAATCTAGTAAAAATATTATCAGCCATGAATAAGATGACCCACATGGAGTTTGGCCCTAGTTGCCAATTTTAACACTCCCTCTCAACTAGGGAGAACTCCATCTGCGATTCGTCTGTTGGTCGCTACTATTCATCCATCAAATGCACTGCCCTGTATAGCTTGACCCATGCTCTGCTCTGCTCTATTTTGTCTGCTCTGCTCTGTCGTATTCTGATCTGCTCTGCTCTGCTATGTTCTGCTTTGCTCTGCTCTGCTTTTTCCAAATGATGAAGAAGAAGAAATGATCGAGGATGTATCATACCATCCTCCACTGGCCCGAAGTCAGTCTCAGAGTGTGTACCACTGGTCCCAGACCAGTGCTCTACTGACCCGAAGTCAGTGTAATAGTGGATACCACTCTCACTAGTCCCAGACTAGTATCATTGATCCCAGATCAATGAAGGTCATCCTAGCATAGGGAGTATGTTAAAATTGGCAACTAGGGCCAAACCAGTCCTCTACTGACTCGAAGTCAGTGTCATAGTGGATACCACTCTCACTGGTCCCAGACCAGTATCATTGATCCTAGATCAATGAAGGTCATCCTAGCATAGGGAGTATGTTAAAATTGGCAACTAGGGCCAAACTCCATGTGTGTCATCTTATTTATGGCAGCTGATATTTTTATTGGATCCCTTTCATCGAGAGGTGTAGGATTGATCTAAAGATCATCCGATTCTGATAAGTATTTATGAAGTTATGAATTTATTGATATTATAAGACAAATTGTCATGTCAGCCAACATCTTATGTAGGCTCGGAAGCCCAATAGTCATGTCTATTCATCATCTATGTTTTAGTATAAATAGGAGAGGACTTGAAGTCATTTGAGACACACTTGGGATCTCTTCCTCTCTCTACTTGTCTTTGGGTTTTAGTAGGAGAAGAGATCCTAAGGAATAATGTTGCCTTGATCCAGAGGGTAGAAAGTCGGAACTGGCGGAAAAGCTGGAAAAGCCGGAACTTCCGGAAAAGCCGGAAAAGCTGAAACTATTGGAAAAGCCAGAACTGTTGGCACTATCAGAAAAGCTGGAACTGTCAGAAAAGCTGGAGCTGCCGGAACTATCGGAAATGTTGGAAAAGCCGGAAAAGCCGGAACTGTCGGAAAAGCTAGAAAATCCGGAACTGTCGGAAAAGCCGGAAATGCAGGAAACGCCAGAAAAACCGGAACTGCCAGAAAAGCCGGAACTACTAGAACTGTCGGAAAAGCCAGAACTACCGGAAAAGCCGGAAAATCCAGAAAAGCCGGAACAGCCGGAAAAGCCGGAACATCTGGGACTGCTGGAACTGACGGGAATAGCCGGAACTGTTGGAACTGCTGGGAACAACTGGAACTGCTAGAACTGTTAGGAACTGGCGAGATAGCCAGAGCATCTGTCTCCGAAGGAGAGCAGCATGCAAGGGACAACTAATGCAGCAAATACACCAAGCATGCAATGTTACAGCTAGCATGCAAGGGACAACTAGCATGCAACAAAAAGCAAGTAAGGGACAACAAGCAAGCAAGGTGCAATCAACACATAGGTCAGGATGGCAACATGGTGCAGTAATGGCACATAATGCAGTACAGTGATGGGTACAGTCATGATTAATGAAGCGTGATGAGATGCAGCATAGTGATGATGGGTGCAGCATGGTGTAGTGCGGTGAGGTGCAACATGATGATGATGCAGCACAACAATAGGTGAAGGAGTCACCTTGGAGAATTAGTTGAGGAAGCTATCTTCAACTGATCTCATGTATCATCTTCTTCAAGATGATCTATGCTCTTATCTAGATAAGTCATAGTGTTGACTTTTGTTGTAAACGTACTATCTCTCTCTCTGCTGAACTATTGAAGAACATATAAGAAGAATTGATCAAGGGTTTCCCCACATTGGGGTTTGTCCCTGGCTAGCGCCACATCTTGTGTCCTCTTGTCTTGGCTTGTCTTCTGCAATTTATGTTTATGTTCTATCTGCAGTTTACTTTAATGCTGATGTGATTGCTAATCTGGAAAAGATATGGAGCTAACTGGGAAAATTGAAATAAATTGCTCTAAGCATAGAACATACCTAAAATTTAACAGAGTACAGTAGATACAACGATGCGTCCATCGGTACTACTATGGTCCCTATCGTCATTTCCCTACTCATTGATCAGATGAGAGGTACTTCCCATGAGTCCCAGACTGCATGGGTAGGATGCCTCGACATGAGAACTAATCAATCTTGTCCACAAGAGAGCGAATCATCCTGTTCCGCATGAGAGCGAATCATCTTGTCCGCATGAGAGCGAATCATCTTATCCACAGGAGAGCGAATCATCTTATCCCACAAGAGAGCGAATCATCTTGTCCACAAGAGAGCGAATCATCTTGTCCTCAATTGCCATGGAGAACACATCATCCAGGCCCACAGGAGAACTAATCATCCAGTTCCATAGTCGCCACGGGGTGTCAGAGGGGAAGGTTGAACCTTTTACCTTGTACCAAGTGCACCAACAGGGGATAGTAAGTCACCCTATGGTGATATGTCACTCCAAGAAGTACCCCACGCCCCCCGGAGCTCCCAGAGCTCAATACATCATATAGGACTCTCATCAGATGGTTTTTGAACGACACCAAGTTGTTCTCAGAAAATCAGGAATTTGACCTTCCCTAGGGGCTTTGTCAGAATGTCAGCGACTTGTTCATCTGTACTGATATGTTGGAGCCTTATTGCTCCTTGCTGCACCATATCTCGAATATAGTGGTACCTAATATCGATATGCTTGGAGTGATCATGAAATACGAGATTCTCTGACAAATGAATCCCACTCTGGTTGTCACATAGGATCACGGTGGTATCCAATGTAAATCCAAACAGCTCACTGAAGAGCTTTCGCAACCAGACTGCTTCACAGGAGGCCATGCTAGCAACAATATACTTTGCTTCGGCGGTGTTCAAAGCCACCGACTTCTGCTTCCTGCTCATCCAGGATATCGAAGCAGATCCCAAGGAGAAACAACACCCGGAAGTGCTCTTACAGTCCACCACATTGCCTGCCCAATCAGCGTCAGTGTATCGAAGTAGTCTCACATCTCCGGTAGTGTATGTTAACCCATATGTAATTCTGCCACGAAGATATCTTAACAGATTCTTGGCACCAATCCAATGTATGTGGTGAGGTTCAACCATATGTTGACTTAATGTGTTGACTATAAAGCATATATCTGGACGGGAGTTCACTAAGAACATTAATGCTGAGACGAGTTGCCGATACTTGGTAGCATTTCGTAAAACAGGTCTAGCAGCACTGCCGCTTAACTTCTTGAAGTCAAGCTCCATCGAGGTAGTTACAGGCTTGCAGTCTACCATACCGAATCTGTTAAATTTGGACAACTAGGTCCAAACTCCATGTTCTGATACTCAGATTAAGAGGCTAATATTTTTGTTGGATTCCTCTTTCTGAGAGGTGTAAAATCCATATAAAAATAGTCTTAATCCGATGAGCAGAACTTATATTTTGAATTTATTATTCTTAATAAATTATATGTGCAAGGTCAGCCAGTTTTGTAATGTAGGCTCCCATGCCCAACAGATGTGTCACACACCCTCATTGATG